>JAPYZJ010002567.1:0-20156 GCA_030522765.1 Ophioninae sp. B BG-2022a
TTCCTATGGGATTGTTTGGGTTTGTTTGGATACGAATAGGCTTGTTTGGGTTTGTTTTGATTCCTACCGGATTGTTTGGGTTTGTTTGGATACGTATAGACTTGTTTGGGTTTGTTTGAATTCCTATGGGATTGTTTGGGTTTGTTTTGATACGTATAGACTTGTTTGGGTTTGTATTGATTCACCTGGATTTATTTGGATTGATATTGGTTCGTTTGCATAAATTCAGCACAGTTGGAACAGCCTACGGTAGAATTGTTGTTTTTTCGGTCACCCTGTATGTACAAATAGAAATTGTGGGCGAATACTCCGGGGACGTTATAACGTTCGAGAGTGCTTCTGTAGCCGCGAGTAGTGTCTATACGTTGTCGCGGAACCACCGTGTGAATAATAACGCAATGGCGATTTTCATATCCGAGTCATACCGAGCGCATCGGCTCACCGGTGTGAGTTGCACCTCTAAATTCGTATATATCCGTACAGAGGTAGAAACGATGGAAATTGCGACTGTCAGCGCGTGCAATGCGGTCACAAATAATATCGAGTTTTCGGCCGTCGACGAAGCTTCGATTTTAGGTTAAGTTCGACGACGCGATCGTATTTGCCGATCGTGTTTTCGATATCGAATCTGGTATCGTGTTTACAAATACGATGTTAAATCCCTGGCCATTTTCTATGCATTCGTTGAAGATTTTTTTTTGTTGACGATTTTAGAGTTTACTCAAGGTCTCGTACGAAATAAAAGCTCTATCAGAAGTTTGGTTATGTGATTGAATGGAAAGAAAACAAAATCTGTCTTTTTTTATTTACAAACAATTTTTTTAGAGTATTTTTTGAAATTTTTTCCAATATTTTGTGGAATTTTAATCGAGTATTTTTTTTTGAATTCTTTTCGAGGTTTCTTCGAATATTTTTTCAAAGTTTTTTTTGAGATTTTTTTTCAATTTCTACTCCAATATTTTTTCGACTTCGATAATTTCATCGACCTTTTTTCGAATCTTTTTTTTCCGTTTTTTCGAAAATGAATATTCACCAGGACTATTTTTCCTGACTCGAAGTAGGGCTCTGACCGGATACGAGGGGTCTGAAATTGAAGGTAAACCGAGGGTCGAGAATGGGTAGAGAGGTTTAAAAAAGCGCGTGATAATTCGGCGATGGAAGTGATCCTATTCCACGTTTCAAAGACGCCCAAAACACACCGATAAAAATATGTCGACGAAAGTTCCAGATGAAAAAAAAACAACAAGAAAAAAACGCAACATGATTATAAATGATTAGAAAATATTGATAAACAGGATTAAATCTGCACGACGATAATAAAGCGCAATGTGATAAGCATATACGAGCAAGACACGCTTCGCAGTTGAATCGTTCGCGCGAACATACGATAATCACACTTAAATACACGTAACAATAAATCGCTATATATAAATATATAAATACATAAATATATATGTTTATATGAATATATATAAATATATATATTTATATGAATATATATATATATAATAAATATATATCGTATATTTTATATTTATATATATATATATATAAATAGAAATATATGTGGAAACGAAACAATAACAATTAACGATAATACGATGTTTGGCTCAACGATCAAGCTGAAAGCTTCGATATATCGTATACTCGCAAAGAACTGGATATATAAATGCATATGTATATATCTATATATTTTATCAACTATTTTCCGGCACGTGGTCTTACATGAGTGTCCACGCTCAGACGTACTGCAACTTTTTCACTGACAAAAGTTTGCAGAATTGCGTCGAGGGGCACACAAGTAAGAGCGCATCCGGACAAGAAAAAAAAAATTTGTAAAAAATAAATAAAAATAAATCGTGTACATTTGCTACGCACACACTCGAAGGATTTCGCGAGCTCCCGAGTATCGCTACGAAACGAATCGAACAAGGATTTTTTTCCGAAAAATATGAATTATTATTATTTTTTTCCATTGTTTTTTTATTGTTTTCTATTTTTTAAATTTTTGTTGTTTTTGTTTCGATCGCCGTTCAAACGTAATCCAAACGGGGTTGAAAAACCGAAATTCCAGGGAACTTCCGGTTTTTCAAAAGTTGGATTAGTTTAAAAAATTGTTTTGTTTTTGGGTTTTGATTCTCGGAAAAAGTGCAAGAGTGCAACAGGCCACTGGACAAACGCGGGCTTCGGGCATACTCGCTTTTTTACGAGCGTCGACAAAATAAAAAAAATCGTTATAAATCGTTTTTTGCGGGCGATGAATGATGTGTTTTTTTTTTGTTTTTTTTTGTTTTTTTTTTTATTTCGTTTTTCAAACGCGAATTCACGAAGAATCGTCGTTTCGCCTCGAGACCCAACGGACCGTGATCGATATCCGAGGTATCGCGAAAATCGTTCGGCGAGTCAACACTCGATGGAACGGTCGGTGGTAATGCAGTTGCAATGTAACCAAATAACGAGTAGTTAAAAAAAAAAATTTTTATTTCTTTTTTTTTGTGTTTTTATAAATCGAGGAAGGATTTCCAGCAGATTGATGACAAGCCCTTAGAAACTGAAAGCTTTCTCGAATTTTTCGGTCGATTATTTCTGACTGAGAAAAAAAAATGTTTGGCTGAGAAAAAAATTTTTTTGACTTCTAAAAAAAAAAAAACAATTTCATTTCATTTTGTGTAAAACTTTCGCCTCGAGACGAAACACTATTCAAGAATCCTGAACGAGAAATGGTTCGCTGACAAATCTCGACTATTGGACTCCCTTACCAACCCCTTTACTACGTTTCGAGCACGTACCGGACAAGCCTCGTTTACAACGTTACAGCGACTAAGTACGAGACTTTGCGGCCTTTTTGGAATAACTAAATGTGCGGCGAGGCGTGGACGCGAAAAAAAAAAAATAGACGGAAAACGACCGCAACAGGTGTACACACTCGGACTCGCGTATTCACTTGGATCCCCTGGAATGCGGGAGCGAACATTCTTACCTATACGTACGATCCGATACTTTCTCCCCAAACGCGTAAATCTCTATTTCTCGTAAGCTAGCAGCACGAACTTCCTCGACGCGAATCCGAGTGAAACTGCAATTCGACGATTGAAAAAAATCTTTTTGTTTTATGCTTTTCAGAAAATTGTACGTTTTTTGTTTCCCAACTGATCGAATTGAATTTCTTTTTTAATTCGATATTTTTTCTACCTGATGGAATTAAATTTATTTTTTAATTTTGTTTTTTTTTTGACCTGATCGTCGTTTTTAATTATTGAGAGTTTAAAAATCAATTATCAATGCGTATTAATCGAATAAAATTGATTTCTTTCTAAAATCAATTTTTTAATTACTTGTTAATTGTTTTAACTTGCTAATTCATTTTTTTGGGCTATCTGGGTAGCACAAATCCTTAAGGGACTTTACGAAACAAAAAGAGAAAATATACAGACTTTAGGGTTTTTTTTTCTTTTGTGTAAATAATTGTAAGCAATAAACGATTTTTCTCTAATTATTAGAATTTAATACCACGCGAAAATACACTTAATTTTTGTTTCTTTTTTTTCTATCGTTTCAGTTAACGACCCAATTTGACTCGTCTCGTATTACGAAACTGATATCACTTTTTCATGTTTTATTTTATCGAAAGCACATAAACCTTTTACTACTGGCGGTCCAATGGATTTTCAAAGTTTTACGGTGTATCGCGTGTACACGTGTACAGTTCCGCTCAAAAGTATCAGGGATTTTTTAAAGTGCACTGACAAAAAAGTGGCGTTTACAAAAAGACGTACCGGGTACAAAAAAAAATTGTAAAAATAAAAGTGATACACGAAAAAAAAGCTGAGTCCATTCGCTTTAAAATTACGTTCGGCAAATCGGTAAACGATTTTTTTTCGCCGAGATATTCGATTTTTAGTCCGGGCAGGAAATTCTTGGGTGGGGACTAATATTTTTGAACCAGACTGTACATAGAAGGGCGGGGGGAAATTGCAAAATTCTTGCGTTGTTTTTGATCCGCAAACTTAATGCTGCGTAAAATATAATATACATATATATAAAATATCAGAAAATAGAGTCCCTTTACGATCTTAAAATTCCAGTCGATATTTTAACTCTCACTTTTAAATTAAAATAAAAATAATGCATAAAATTGACAATTTTATATAACTATAACAAAAATCGTTCATTTTTTAATAAAATTACAAATAATCCGAGATATTCCAGGCCATCCAATGAGAAACAAAAAATTTACTCTTATTATTTTTCGAAAGATGTGCTTCCAGAAAAAAATAAATATAGCTATCGCAGACTTTTATAAATGGGTTTCTAAATGGCGCAGTGAGGCGTTGTCTCCCGATAGTCCTTTATACCGTATATAATTAACGGTCGTAAATTGTCGAGTCATTTGCCAGCGAAGCTTTTTCGTCACCCCTTTACGTTTTATCCAAATGACACGAATTGATTACAAACGTTTGTGCAATGATGTACAGTGGGTACAAAAAATTCATTGTCCATTTTACAAATAATTAATTTTCGCTTAATTTTTCGTAAAATAAAATAAAATTATTTTACGTAAAGAATTTATCATTTTTATTGAGCATCAATGCCTAATTATATCATCAACATCAACAGCATGATCCATCAATTTCATTTAACATTAAAATTACCATTAAATTGATCATTTAATATTTTTACAAACTATAACTCGTGTTTCACAGCACAATCGTTTCTTCCCAGAGATTTTCATAAACAAGCGTTTGTATTTAAGGTAATTGAATTATCAACAAAAAAAAAGAAAATATCACTAAATTTATTATTTTATTTCTTTTAAAACATAATTTGTAAAAGACTCTTGCAAATATATTTTTTTTACTCACTATATTTTTTTTGCTCACTGAAAATACACGAGAAGGCTGGTCTGACCAGTAACAGCCTAAACTACTTGCACTCGTTCTGGAATCCCCTTCTGGAATTACGGTCGTTGAATTCGTCGATGGAATATGAATTGCACAGTAAATAACAGTGAAATAATACGTACAAGTGAAAACACGAAAATTCGAGTGTATGCGAAGCAAATGCGAACTTAGTCTAAGCTTTAGCTCAGCGATTACTCACTCTTTTTCTATCCTCCACTATGCGCCTATTATTATTATTTATATATATATATATATATATATATTTTTTTTTTTTCGTACACAACGTTCATATACCCAAAGCGTTTTGAGAAAAATGTCTCTGAAGCTGATACAGCATTTTAAATAAGCGAAGCGTTCTGGCGCTGGCCGTAAAAAAGTGATATGTAAAAATACAGATATGGCACGATAAATGATAAGCTTTTCGAAATACGTAGCTCGCGATTTTGATTATGGATAATTAGGCGAATATTCCGCTGACTTGTGTCCTGCTTGCTCAGCAATTGTTGAGAGCAAAAAATGAGAGGATTATCAAATTGAACAAACCCAAACAACAAAAAACAGAAAGAAAATATTTAACTTTTTTTTTAATTATTTTAAAAATTATTTTTAATATAAAAATATTCTTCATATTTCGAAGGAAGCATTTACGATGAAATTAATTTCCATTAACGCTGTTTTGATGTTTTTTGCAAAATTCTAATTATTTATATATGACTTATTACCTTATCTTTCATTTTTTAATATTAGACTATTGTAATTTAAATTTTATTCGCTGTATCGATCTATCATTGTGTTTTTAATAATCCTTCTGTTAAAAAAATAGATATCGATGGATCAATTTATATAATCGATAAAACGGTTTGTGAAAAAATGATAAGTTCATATCAACGATAAAAATAGCAATTATGCAAGAAAAACTATATATAAAATTGATTTTAAAAAAGTGTGTAGATAGCGAAAAATCTTATTTAAATTCGGACGTCTATTTTTTTTGAATAAACGTGTAATATCGAAGCTCAAAGTGGAAAAGGAAAGTCTCGTGCAGCCAGAATCAAGTAATCCTTCTGTGGGGTACGAATGGAAATCAAAGATGGCAAAACGACGTGAAATTAACAGGCTGATGAACAAGGGCCAACGGTGAAATCCTGACCGGAAATTGATCGTTTTCCCTTCGATTTCCGGTCTGGACGTTAGTATTTTCTTTTTCTTTTTTTTTTTTGTTTATTCGTCTTTCGAATATTTCCATGCGAGACACGCCGTGGAAGAAAGGGCGTGAAATCGGGTCTTGTAGAGTAGCAGACCGGAAACGTTATTGAAAAAGGGCAAAAAATGAAGCTTTTGCAAATTTGTGCGAAAAGTCAGCGGATCGCACTAATTATTCCAATATTTCGTGATGCGTATCAACATCGAGTTGGTTTTTCTTTGTATGATGAAAAACGTTTTTTTTTTCATGTTTCATTTTTTTTGTTTTTTTTTTTTTTGTTGAACGATCGATCGTTACGGCCACGTGGAGAATTCGATGAAGAGTGGGGAGTCGCCAGTGCTAACGGCACGGAGACGTCGCTCAAGAATGGACTCGACAGGTTCGCGGTGGGAAATTTGTGTAATGGGAAATCGTTTGGAGCAAAAAATAACAAAAACATAAAAATAATTTTAAAAAATTGTTTAACGTCATTTATAATGATTTTGGTTGATACATTGATAGACTCGTAGAGCCTGGAGAGCCTGGAGAGTTTTTCGAACATCTGCCATGTTGGATGACACCGAAAGTTTCCCTTCGAGGATCAAAAATAAAAAATTTGATTTTTTCGTTATTGATATGATTTTTGATTTTTTCGTTTCGGACGAAAAAAATATTTGAACAGTGCCCACAGGATTGCAATCTGTTACAAATTCCTTCTGGAATGACCCCAATGAACCAATATCTCTCATCAACTCCCATCTTGAATAAAATCCTTATCAAACGATTGAAAAATCATGCTCAATATCATTAATTAGCCAAAATATCTATTATCAATGATTCCCTATAATTAAGCATTTTCGATTTCGCATTTTTCGTTCCTCAACTCGCGATCAACTATTGCCGGAAGGCCATCGTTGAAAAGCTCAAAAATCATCAAATTTACGATCGGAATGAAATACCTATTTTATCTGACGTTGGGAAAAATGTTTTTTTTCCGCATTTTATTTTTTCTCTCCCCCTCCTATTTTCTTGCCTTCGGATGAATATTAAAAACGCTTGTTCAGCGATGAAGAAAAAAGATCGAACACCGTCGGTATGTACCGTTTGACAAAAACGTGTATTTTTTTTTGTATTTTTTTTCGATTTTTTTTTTTTCTTCCAACACGAAAGTCTGAACGTTCCATCTCCTCTTATCCTCGCGTGGAAGGCTCGCGCAAGCGTTAAAGATAAATCGTTTTTTCGTTGAGCCTCCGCGGGAGCATTCAGCGGGAGGAGAACGCCAAAAGCGAGGATGGGGGGGGGGGGAGGTTTGATCTCCGTTTATATACATCGCCGTATAACCTATCTCAGCTAGGAACCGGAGGCCGCGGTTTTCCTCTTTTCTTCAGCCTGTAAGAGTGATAAAGCGTTGCCGGTTTCGTCGACCAACCCCCGGAAGGTCACCCGAGAAAAGAATAAGAAAGCTTTCCTTTTTTTCGTTTTTCTTTCAACCGTGGAATCATCCGGAATAAAGTTGGCAGGGCTTGAAGTTTCCTGATAAATTTTCGGATATGTCGAATCGGCAGGGATCGAGCTCGAGATTGATGAATTTATATTGGATCTTCTTATCTCTGTTGTCTTTCCCGAAGCATTTCCGATTTTTGGAATTAAGCCACCTCGACAGCCAAAATGATTTTTATTGTCGTTAAGTTCACTTTAAACAATGATTATAACAATAGTGATATCAGGTTCTTGAATTTCTTTAATTTTGAATTTTTTTCAATTTCTTTTTGAATTTTTAGAATTTGTGATTTTTCTTTTCAATTTTGTATTATTAATTTTGAGGAACGAAAAATGTCAATTACATCGAAATATTTCATCGAGCCTGTAAATTACTACGATTTATGCATTCAATATAAACACTTATAAAAAAATGGTTTTTGCTTAAAAATAAAAACCTCCATTTTTTAATTATGAAATAAAAAAGATTCGACTAAAAAATGAGTAAAACTTTTTTTTCGTTGAAAAGTTTGGAGTTTTCTCTTCGCCCAATATTCAAGTTTCATTTGAATCGAGCTTCAGAGGAAACGTCATTATTTCATTGAGAAAAGCAGGGTCCCCGATTACTCGTCGTTCGACAGGCAAGCCTCGAAGTTCATTGTACACTTCGATCGCTGATAACACGTACAAATAGACTCTCCAGGGTCTCGTAATACACGTAACGAGTTTCTCAGTACGTTAAATGTAAACGTCAGTTTACCTTTCGATCGATAAAACTTCGCACTGTACTTCGTTCATTAAGGGGTACGAAGCAGAGTGTGACTTAAAATCGACCTTTTATTTTTTTTATTTTTAACATTAATAATAATAATAATAATAATAAAATATAATCCATCCCAACATTAAAAATGCAATAATAGAAAGTATTCTATAATCATTAATGTTATTATTATTAATAATGAATAATATAAAATTAATTTTATATTTTTCATAATAATAATGATAATAATTGTTAAAATGATTTTATATTATTAATAGTTAATAATAATAACATTCAGAATTATACTATTATTAAATTATTAATATTAAAATATATTATGCTTATAATATTATGATTTCAATATTTATATAAATATTATTATAAGAAATTAATGATATCATTAATTAAAAATATAATATTTCTATATATTATTATTATTAATGTCATATAAAATATAAAATTGAGTGGAATCGTAATAATCGATATTTTTACTAATAATAATAATGTGAGGTGTGTGTAATAATTAGGAAGATTTTTTTAGATGGATCAATAAGGATTTATCGAGTCGATTCGAGAACTACGTAGACTTTTTGCTCCATGCAAAATCGTTGCTCCCAGCTCAGACATAATCACGTGGTCCCTGCTTTGACTGGTCGATGTATGTGTGTATGGATTTTTCTGTCTATTGGGCCATATGGAAATCTTTTTTTTTTTTATTGGGTTGGAACGTCACTCGAAGTGGATGATGACGGGATTGGGAAAAACGTAAATGGCGTACGATGTACGAAGAAAAATAATGGTTTTCGGACTCCGAGAGTTTTCGAAGGCTCTTAAGGAATTCCGAAAAAAATTCGAATCCAAATGGATCAGCCGAAGGGAATTTTCTTCGAGATCAAAGGAAAAATGGAAAAATGGAAAAGCCAGTTGAAAAACTCACTTTTTGGATTTTGGATTTTGGATTTTCGGTCAGGAATGTAAAGCCTAGTTTTCATTGTGTAAAACGTGTCAAAGAGACAGTGATAAATTGCGTGTTAAGCAAACAACATTGGCAAGCGATATCAGCCAATCCCAGCGTGTAATCTCTGTCCGTATGGATATTATTATCAATGATTTTATATTTCCTTAATGATTCATCTTTCATGGATCCTGTTACCCTCAAATTCATGATTAACGTCAACGAATCAAGTGTGAACTCGTCATGATGACACTGACCAATACATCGACATCGAAGCCTCCAATTAACGATTAAACAGCGATATCAATTGTGCCATTGACGAACAAATGCTTCAATCATCGTCAAATGCTTCCCTTTCTCATTCGACGGATATAAAGCGTTCTTCAGACCAAACATCTCGAAGCTAAAGACCTCTTGGTGAGCTACGAATATTTCATCTTTTTCATGTCGAATCGAACGAACCATTTTCATTTTGATTTTTATCGTATTTTGCATTCTTGGAATCTCGAATTCTCGAAATTGTGAATTTTAGGATTTTTGAATTCTTGAAATTGCGAGTTTTTGGAATTTCGAGTTCTTGAAATTGGTGTTTCTTGAAATTTTGAGTTCCTAACATTTTTTATTCCTAAAACTTTGAATTACTGAAATTTTTATTTCTTCGAATGTTAATTTGTTGAAATCTCGAATTATTGAAATTTTGAATTCTTGAAATTTTAAGTTCTCAATATTCTGAATTAGTGAAATAATGTATTCTCAAAATGGTGAATTCATGAAATCTAAAATTCGTGAACTGTTGTATTTCCAAAATATCGGATTCCCGTAGCTTTTGAATTTTTGAAACATCGATTACTAAAAATCCTGCATCCATCAATTTCGTATTTCTCCGACCGTAAAAATTTCAAAATAAAAAAAAAACAATAAAAAATTGAATATAAAAAAAACTTAATAATTCGAAATAAAAAACGAATATCGACAATTGTCGACGCCCCTCACTGAATATCCAAACCCAACAGTATCATTCGACAAATCGATTATTTCCAATCGAAATAACTCGTTCGATTCGACAGATGGAAAGAGAAATGAAAAAAAGCAAAAAAAAAAAAACAATTAATGACTTCAACGCCTTTATCTGGTGGGGAATCGAGAAATTTAACGTGACTGAAACTGGGTTTTTTGTCTTTTCTCTACCCTTGAGGAAGGATTCTTCATTTTTTTTTTTTTTTTTTCATTTTTTCCTGAATCGTCGAAATTTTTTTTGCGGAACCACGTACCGGAAGAGCGAGTCTGGTAGAAGCGATATTGGCCTCGGTGGTGCGGTTGAATAAACGTTAACGTATAAAAAACGCATCATCCCAAAATTAGGGTTTGACGGGGTGAAAAAAAAAAAAATGTGAATTTGATCGTGCCGGAGGAAAACTGATCTCGTACGTATTCTTCGGTACGAGGGTGAAAGCGAGGGGATGGAAGCTCGGCTTGCAAGTCCGTGGCGAATTTTAATAACGGTTCTAGAAAGCTCTCTTATCCTCCCGGTATGTTCTCGTGTAGAGGCTGTAGAGCCTTCTCTCAGGGATCTCTTCACTTTCCACACGTATACACGTAGATACGTCGAGAAAAAGATACAACCGGAAAGATGAGCAAGCTGCTGAAAAAATAAAAATAAAAAAGTGAAAAAAAAATGAAAAATAATAATAATATGCGAAAGAGCAAAGACTTTGCAATTTACCGAAACGTGCCACTCCTTCCCAGACACTCTCACGAAGCCAGTCGTAATGGTTTTTCGTTGTCCTGCCCATCAAGATTCTATTTTTTTTTTACGAGCTTTTTCGGCGAATCGAAATTGGGTTAAAAACGAACATAAATGTGATAAAAGAGAAGTGTTAGAGGATATGAAAGTTTATGGAAAATTTATGAGCAAGGTGATGAGAATTTTGAGGAAAAAATTGGTTTTAGTCGAAGTGGATTACAAAAAATGATTTTGTAGACTTTTTGTTTCGAAAAAATGATTTTGTAGACTCTTTGTTTCCAAAAAATGATTTTGTATACTTTCAGCTTACAAAAAATTAGTTTTTAAACTTTAAACTTGCAAAAAATGATTTCGTAAACTTGGAGTTTTCAAAAAATGATTTCGTCAACTTAGAGTTTACAAAAAATGATTTCGTAAAAGTAGAGTTCACAAAAAATGATTTCGTGAACTTAGAGTTTACAAAAACTGAATTCATAAACTTTGAGAGTTCAAACTAAACAATACCTTACAAAAGCCTAAACAAATCCAAACAACAAAGGAAAACTAAAAAACCAAAATTACTAAAAATCATAAAATCCTTTCGTGTTAAAAATCAAGTAGTTTCTCGAACGGCTAGATTTCGATGTTTTTTCAAGTGAGGTTATCCTGGCGAGTCTTCAGTATCGACGTAACTTTATAAGAACGGTTTTTTCGAAAAGGTTGGAGTAAAAATAAAATGAAAGAGGATCACGAAGGTATCGCAGGGAAATAAGTACTAATAGTTGGAGGATCGAACGTGGAACGTTGAGGAAAACGTTCTGAGGGTGAAACTGGGGAGGGAGGGGGAGAAGAGGGTGGTGAAAGAGAATGCCCCTATTTCGACGAGGTCGCAGTAAGCGAAAGAGAGATTGTAAACGAGTGAGAAAGCTTTTCGACGAGGGATATTCGGAGTTTGGGAACTCGCAATCGTCGACTCGTTAAACTTTAGTACTGGACCTAGGTCTGGGTATACTAATACACGTATATGTACCAACGAAGACACGAAAACACTTGGATTCGAATAATGCACCGAGGAAATCTCTCTCTCTCTCTCTCTCTGGGCTCTTCCACCTTGTTCCAGCTTGGCATCGTAATACACGATGAAAGCCATCAACCAAAGCTACCTGTATAGCTACTCCAATGTTGACTCCTACCGTATAAAGAGGGCGGTAAAAGTCAGATTTTTAACTCCTTCCACTTTAACCTTTGATTTACCAAAACTTCCAACAGCAGCGATTCTTTTTATTGACTCCATGATACTCTACTGCTTTCTCTTTGTTTCCTACGGTCTTGCACGAAAACGTCGCCAATCTGCAGACTCGATTATGATTTTGGAAACTACCGACCTCGCTGATGAAAACGCTGTTGGATCGTTTACTCCATTCACACCTGTGGATACACTCGAGTTGACGAAAATAGTCGATTTTATCGCTCTTTAGAAATTATGGCTCATTTCACACCGCCAATTTTGATGGACCGAACTCTGATTCCGAGTGAACCGTTTGGGTTGGTTTTCGTTAAATCTCGTGAACGATTGATAGATTTTTTTTTTTTTTCAATACTATGCTTTTTGTGGATTTGAAAATGTGGATTTTTATGAATCTGGATTTTGAAAAATTGGAGTGTCCGAAAAACTGGGTTTTCAAAAATTGGAGTGTCCAAAAATCTTGGGTTTTCAAAAATTGGAGTGTCCAAAAATCTGAGTTTTCAAAAATTGGAGTGTCCAAAAATCTGAGTTTTCAAAAATTGGAGTGTCCAAAAAACTGAGTTTTAAAAATTCTGGGTTTCCAAAAGTCTAGATTCCCACAAAAGTGGACATTGAAGAATCTGGATTTTCAAAACTCGGGCTTTAAAAAAATCTAGCTTTTCAAAAATGTCGATTGCCAAAAATCTGGATTTCCCAAAATCTGAATTTTCAAATATTTAAATTTCCAAATACATGTGTTTTCGAAAATCTGGATTTCCAAGTACCTGGATTTCAAAAAATCTAGATTTCTAAAAATCTAGATTTCAAGAAATCCGTGAGAAGATTCTCGCGACGTTCTTCGAGTTCAAATGGGAAAGGTATCGAATTTTGGACGAAATGAATTTGGAGGGGGGGGGGGCTAAATAACAAAAGCGTGAAATCGTCAAAGTGAAATTTGAATTGTCGACGATAGGCTCTCGTTTGTTCATCCACGAGAATAAGATAAGCGTGAACCTTGAACGAAGAGAGAGAGAGAGAGAGAGAAAAAGGGATTCCGCTTTGTATTACGACCGTTAGTGGTGTATTCGTAGAGGCCGCGTTTTGCTCGACAAGGATCTCGCTCAGCCGGCAAGTTAGATTGGCACAAAGTTGTTCTTGGAGAACCATGGGAGGATTCAAGATGGCGACTCCCTGAATAGTCCACCTCTCGTTTGAGATGCGGCCAAACTTGTGTATTCTCGTTCACCTGGAATACCTTCTGTCCTAAGGGCGCAGAATTTCAAAGGGAATGGACTGGGATGTGTGGCTCGCGCCTTTTTGAAAGCCAGTCCTCAATATCGCGTGTATGCTGCTTCGCGGGCTTGTTCTTCCGCCTCCTTGATACGTATACATATAGGCTGTTTCATGTCAAATCAAAAATAAACAAATTTCTAATTACGAGTGCTTTCAAAATGTATTTTTACAACCCAGAGGAATTACTCCAAATTTACGTTAATTTGTTTGGGTTTGATTGGAAATTTTTTCATTTAAATTATTTTTTCAAAATATTTTCAAATGTTTAATTGATATTTAAATGAATCGAAAATGTTTTTGTACTCGCCCTTCGAGATAGTAAAAATATTTTTGATATTTTTGAAAATTGTGCTTTTATTGTTTATAAAATGAACATTTCTGGACGAGCAGGGTCTCGAATAAGACAAAGGGTTCATGGAAAAATGACTTTCAAAATGTATTTTTACAACTCAGAGGAATTACTCCAAATTTACGTTAATTTGTTTGGGTTTGATTGGCAGTTTTGTTTTTTTTTAATTTAAATTATTTTTTCAAAATATTTTCACATGTTTAATTGATATTTAAACGAATCGAAAATGTTTTTCTACTCGCCCTTCGAAATATTAAAAATATTTTCAAAATTTTTAAAAATTGTGCTTTTATTGTTTATAAAATGAAGATTTGTGGACGAGCAGAATCTCTAATAAGACAAAGGGCTGATGGAACAAGGAACTCCCTCTGCAACGTGCATATACACCTCGTTGTCTCTTTGCACGCCTCGATCTTGGCTGACTTGCTTGAGAGGCTCTAATTCCGTTTCACCTCGCGAATTCTCAAGTTTATCCTCAACGACCTCCAGAACACGACGAAATTTCAAGTTGCTGAGAGGCCAGTTCGAGAACATCCACCTCAGATCTTTCATCAGAGGGGCTAAAATGGAAGGATGATGGGCTTGCCTCGGGAATGAGGAATATCTATTTCTTCACCCCAAAGATGACAGCTAATTGTCCTCGTCTTGTTTGGGTCGGATAGACAAATGAATAATTATCAAACTCGTGAGAGATCAAGATGTCCTTTCGACCTTTACCTAACCGAGCTTTTATTTTCGAAAGCACAATATTTTCATCCCCAAAAAAGAAAAAAATGGTCAAAGCAATGAAAATTATTTTTTATTAATTTCCGAAGAAAAAAATAGGGAAAATTTGTATGAAATCAAAGCTGGAAACAAATGGAAAGTAATTTTAGTCTGAAACCTAGGGGAAAAATGCGAAGAAATCGTATGGAACAATCCCTAGGGAAAAAGTAACAAAAAATAATGGTAAAATGGTAAATGGTTTTTATAAAATTTCCTAGAGGAAGAAAATGGGGAAAAGTCTTACAGAATGAAACCTAGGGGCAAAAATAGGGAAAAATCCTATGGAACAAGCCCTAGGGGAAAAACTAGTAAAATGCAATGACAAAATGGTAAATGGTTTTTATGGAATCTCCTAGAGGAAAAAATGGGAAAAATCAAATGGAATTAAACATAGGGGAGAAAAATAAAACTAAAAACCCCATGGAATAAAAACTAGGGGATAAAATGGGGGAAAATGTTAAAAAATGAAACTTGAAAGCAACATGACAAATGAAATCATTTGGAATGAAAGTGGGGGAAAGGAGAGAAAAGATTTAGTCTCAAACCTAGGGGAAAAAATGTAAACGATGTTATTTAGGGATTTTGGTTGAAGTACACTTGAATTAAGAAGAAAAATTCTTTTCGATAAATACACCATAAATTTTAATGCCTGGAATGATAAATAAAAGAAAAAACGTCTTTTCCTTTCTCGTTTCCCTTGCAGATTACTCTTCGAATCTCACCAGCCACAATTGTCTTTCTTTATTATCCCTCAAGATTGTCTCGGTCTCGCTTTATATCCGTTATGTCCTCGCGAAATTTACGAGCTACTTAAAATGCCGATCCATACACAGAGCAGCGTGGGCTATTGTGTAGTTTGTGCTATATAAAGATGGTGAACGTGTGACTGAAGAATGTGAAAAAAAAGGCATGGGTGATAGCTCGTGAACGAGGCCATTAAGAAGACGATGAGGAAGGATGGGAAAAAATGATGAGATGGAAACCTAGAATATGGGCTTTGGGAGAACCTTTTGAAATTCTTGAATTTTCAGGCGACACTTTCCTTGCGAATTGGGTTCATTGAAACCAAGCCCCGAATCTCGTTGATGAAGAATATTTTAAAAGTAACTACCCCTGATAAAAACGACGAAGAGACACCATTTTTTTTTCCTCCATATCCTATAATTATTAATTAATTTATCAATTAATTCTGCGTCGTTATCAACTTATTAATCAACAACGAGTAAGCGTTTCAGTAATTTAAATTGTAAATAGTAAGGAATTTAATTAAGCTATTATTAATGAGATAAAAAAATTAAATTAATTTAGCAATTATGAGTTAAAAAATTAATTACGTGATCAAAAAAATTATTAAGTTATTATTATTGAATATAATCGTGAAACTGTTAATTTATTAACTATTACTCGATGAAATTCATTGAGTAATTAATCGTCGATTAAATAATTACGTAATTAGAAATTAATAGAATCATTGTTACTTAATTTCATTAAATAATTATATCAGTACTTATTCATAATTGCTTAATTACGAAATAAGCAATAATTACTTAATGAATAATGAACTAATAATTACTCAATTAATGATAAAGTCATTATTAATTGTGTATTATATAAATTTGGTCTTTAATTGATCGAATCATTGCAAAATTAATGATCGCGATTAATGAAAAAAATGTCGAAAAAAAATGGAACCACATTTTCGAATTGGTATAAATGGCAAAATCTCCTTTTATTCAGATCGAACCTCCAGCTAATGAAAGGAGTAATTTAGCTTCGAGCCAGTCATCCTCCGGCAGCTCTTTATCTCCCATACATAATCATAAAGATTTCAATTAATCTTCGTTAACTGCCAGGCTTGATGGCGTGTCCGGAGGACTATTTGATCAACGGAAAATAAATGAGCCAAAGGTAAATTATTACAACGTTGTCAGGAACATCCATAAAAATCTCGTGAAATTGACCATGCGCTTTTCGAGGTGATCGTAAAAATTTTAAGTCTTATGGAAGCTCTAGCTCCAATCGTGCAATTAATTCACTCTGTTTTATATGGCCAAAGTAATAATTGATTTAAATATATTTTCACAGTTTTTAAAAGCTGATAGCTTTGTCAAAAAGTTTATTTAAAAATTGGATTACATTTTTTGCTAAAAAGGCTGAGACGATTTAAAATAGTGCTTGTTAAAGTCGTTTTAAAAAATTTTCTACTGGCTGTTTTTACGATTTTTTAATGTAAATTCTTTTTTAAATATTTATTACTGAACTAATCGGTAATGAATATTTTTACATTTTTCAAAATATTTTCTTTATGAAATATTAATTAAAATCTAACAACCAATATTTTAACGATTTTTTAATATACATCGTAAAAAAAAAATACTGAACAAATTGGAAATAAATATTTGTAGTTTTTTTCCATATTTTCCAAATTTGCTTTCGAGAAATCAGAATAACATCTGTCGGATGCTGAACGGTATTCGATGCGAATGTCGTTGAAAACGAGACCTACTGTATTACGTGACACGAATTTATGGAATAGTGCTATCAAGAATTCTAATTGCGGGATGGATGCGCCATGACTGAAAAGAGAGAGAGAGGGAGATGATGACGATGATGATGATGATAAATAATAGAAAAGAAAATGTTTATGCAATAAAAAAAATTGTACAATAATTAATATTAAATTTACAATAATAAAAATTGTACAATAATTAATATTGAATTTACAATAATAAAAATTGTACACTAATTAATATTGAATTTACAATAATAAAAATTGTACAATAATTAATATTGAATTTACAATAATAAAAATTGTACAATAATTAATATTGAATTTACAATAATAAATTGTACAATAATTAATAATAAATTTACAATAATAAATTGTACATTGATAAAATGATTTAAAAAAAGAGAGAGAGAGAGGCAAAGTGTGAAAGGGAGGTGGGGGGGGGTGAGATGTAGCACTTTTGCTCTCCAAGGCTGAACTTTAGGCGGTAAAACAAAAGTTGGCAAGTTGTGTGCCTGCGGCCGAAAAGTAAGCTGACGTGGTGTACTTGATGAAGCGAAGAACCGAGGTAAAGAGGAACTGATTTAACGCACTTTCGCGCAGGCGGCCATTATCTTACGTGAAAATTCGTAAATGATGAAAATGCATTACAACTTTTTCACCTAGTTTCGCCAAACGCAGAAGGCCTTTAATTTTGTTCCCCGAATATCGAGGAAAAAAAATCAATTTCCAAAATGAATTATTCAAATATTGCAAAATACTTGAAAAAATAAAGAAACATAAAATATAAGGATTGATAACAAAAATATTATTCTCAACAATAAAAATTTTTTAAAATATATATATATACATTTTTTATAAAAATATAAAAACAAAAGACGAAAAATTATTCTAAAAGCTCGGAGATAATAATGACTCGAGGACGATACGATGCTTGAATATTTGATCTGGAATACATTATTTTCAGACTCGAAGATTATCCATAATTTCCGTATCGATAAATGTCCGAGAATTAATGAAGTTGGCTCGAAGCTGCGAGAGACGTGGAGTTTTGACTGTACCGGGGAAAATCGGAAAAAAATTTCATACCTTTATTCGGTACGAGTCGTACAGTCGGGTAATAAGAGGTATTGTCATTCATGGAATTTCCGCGATTCCGAAGTTTCGTCGTGTCGTAAATACAGGATCTCGCTTCAACATTCCGCCATCGTATTACTCGTTTTCTTACTTTTTCCCTTTTTTTCTTGTTTTTTAATTTTTCTTTCGATTAAAAAAATTTTTTATAACTATTTTTTTATAAATATTTTTATGTATAACTCGCTCGGAACAAATGGTAATAAACATTATCACATTTTTCAAAATATATTCTTCATAAAATAATTATTAATGGAAAATTGGAAAAAAAATATTTTAACGATATTTTAATATATGTTTTTTAGTAAATATTTAGTTTCAAAAAATGGAAACGAATATTTTAACAGTTTCAAAATATATTCTTTATAAAATAATTATTAATGAAAAATTGGCAACAAATATTTTAATTATTTTTTAATATATGTATTTTAGAAAATATTTATTAATAAAAAGCGGCAACGAATATTTTAACAATTTTTTAATATACATATTGAAAAAATTTATTACGAAATATATTTTTTCCTTGTTTTTCATTTATTTCGAGTATATAAAATACGTATGTACGTACGAATGCGCATAATGTATAACTCGGTCGGATTCTCGTTTTCCCTTCAGTGATATACGAGTCGCCATAAACCTGCTTATATTCCGGATCCTGATGTCTCGAAAGCAAACTATACATTTATATACGGCGGAAAGTTTCTCATGGGAGAGAAAAATAAGGGCGTATATAGCTCAGGTATCGATCTGAACGGATAGAGAAATACGTTGGAACCAAAGCTTGACCGATAAGAGATTCATTTATACAGAAATATATTTTTCATCCGTGAATCCGCCTCTTTGGCTCATATCGACTTTACCCTAAATCAGACCATTCTTATTCTCGGATTTCCATGGCTTTGTGCATCGTAGGAAAATTTTGTTCGCTAGAAACAACGATTTTCTACGATGACTGGTCGTTGAAAAATCTTTGAGTTTTTGGATGGTCGAATACTTTTTGTTTTGCTTCAGCCATGAATTTTGTCCCTTCGTCGTTTCATTTGCAATTCAATGAACCCAATATCGAGGTATTCGATAATAAAAAATAAACTGATAAAATTGCAGTTTGGATTTTTTATAAACTTTTGAAAATATTTTATGGGAAACATTATTATTTTTATTTGATTCTTGTTAAATGGTGATCTTGCGAATAAAACTTCTTTTTACAAACACGGTTTTGAAGCTTAAAAGATTTTTTTTTGGTAAATCGCATTTTTACGAAAATAAATCTTTTTTTCTTTTCGTGAAAAATTGATTCATTCTCTTCGCTTTATTCAATACGAAGAATCCAAAAAACGCGTCTATGCAGAAAAAAAATCTTCGAATTCTCAAAATCACGTTGAAACAATAAAAAAAAATGTATCCACCTTAAAAACTGATCTACCGAAAAAATATTTTCCATAAAATAGTATTTTTTCTCCTATCGAAACAAAAAAGTAATTTCCCAAACAAACCCAAACAATAATTTTTCCCAACCAAAAAAAAAACAAGAAATCTAACAAGCATCGATAAAATCCTTATTAAGTGTCGAATAAATATTTATCAAATAACAATTAACTTCAACCGTGTCTCTGTTCTTTTATCAGTTAATTTTTATTTTTTTCTGATTCGACAAGAGAATGAAATAGTTCGATTTTGTTACTGAGGTTAAAAGGGACGATTGGGGATGGATGACCGATGGGATTTAGGGGTGGTTTCGAGGGGTTGGATTTGGTGGTGGAGAAACTTGATAAACGATCGGTCGTCCCCTCGATAACTCGTGGAGTTTTCTTGAATTTTTTTTTTTTTTTCTTTGTTTGTTTTTTTTTTGTGTTTGTGTGTTGTCTGTGGGGTGGTTTGTG
>JAPYZJ010002568.1:0-32073 GCA_030522765.1 Ophioninae sp. B BG-2022a
GGGAAAGTCGAAAAATATTTTTTTCCGTTTTTAAACTCTTAAAAGGGTCTATTTAATCGGAAATTTTCCGCTGATTACGAATATGCCCGAGTTTTTGCCTAAAGTGCAAAATTAAACTGGGAAATTGCGAAAAATCTTTCTAGAATATTTTTTCGACATTTTTCCCTTGAAATGGATTGTTCAATGCGAATTAAATTGTGGATTTGTGTTCAAGGTATTTTTATACATCGTCATGGATATGCGATATGACACTAAACGTCGTAATATAATAATTATTTGGAGGCTAAGCCCGCTAAAAGGGCGCGCCTGATTGGCTGCCTTTAAAAATTAATAACAATTCAGGGGTTGATCCGGGAACCATACATGCTTATATCAATCAAAATTTCACCCCCAACCTCCCATTCAAGGATGACTTTCTGAATTGGGACACCCTGTATATTTTTCGTTTCGTGTACCGCCATTTTTCGTCCACAAAAATTATTTCGTCAAATGATTTCTCATCAAAGTATTGTCGTTTGCAGAACAGTTTGTTACATTTAAATGGAAGAGAGAAGTACTTTGCTCGTCTTGCAATTTTCTTGCGTCGAATTAGAAAATCCGATTAAAAGGTCAACCGGATGAGACTCGAGGCTTAATCAGCGATAGCTCCAAGCAGCGAAACAAGGCAGGCCGAATTCCTCGAGACAGAGAAATTCTCGAGTACCGAGAAAGCTGCAACCCCTGTCGTACAAGCGTACCCCTTGTCAATAATCATTTAAATATTGACTCCCGTTCTGATTAAATAATTGCAATCAGCGTGGCACACGATAAGAGCGGACCAAATTTATCACGGCTGTATCGTGGTTCCGGGATTAAAAAAAAAATGAAAATCCCCTTTTAAATTCCCCTTTTGTGGGTTTAAAGTAAAAAAAACTTTAATAAAAAAAAACTTTTTAAGTTATCGAATTTTGAAAGTTATTTAATTAACTATTTACTTACTATACTAAACAGACCCATCCGACATAGCGAGTGATGTACACGTTTGAACTCTATTTTTCCAGCAAGCTTCAAATCCGGAAGAGTGAGGGTATCGATCGGCAGCGGAGGCCGAAATAGATATATCTGCACGGGGTGAAAAAATAAACTTTCAAAATTTAATAGCTGGAAACCTATTTCTATTCGCCAAAAATCCACTAAGAGGTTCTCTTAATGTATCAAGAAGAAGCTCTGTGCAAATTTCAGCTCGATCAGAGGTGTGTGCTTTTCGGAACTTCACTCAGAACGACGGAGTTATTTTTATTCCTTGAATCGATAAAAAAATGATTAAGTGGTCGAAAAAAATGATTTTTCTGTCTTCCAATGAGGCGAACTTTGTGTCACTTTAACCCTACCTGGAGTGCTAACAAATTTTAAGGAAATCCTTTTGTCTTCGTTCCTGGTCTCCGTGATTGTCTCTCATCGCGTTGTCACATCTTTACCATCGTGTCGTCCCTCATTCTTTTATTTTGTGTAGAATTTATCAAACGCAGAAAAAAAGAATGATAAGCGGGCTCTGGACTCGCGGAGATATAAATTGTCATCGGATGAAAATTGAACAATTTTTTAGATGGTTGAACGACAGGATTGGCCTCTAGTCTTTTTTACCTCTTAGGGTCGTTGGGATCGTCGCATCATCGGGATCATTCGCGAAACGACCACAGGGGACACAGCGAACCCAGGCAAGAATCACATTTCCGCGATCTCGTAGTCGCTCAAGAGGCTCTACGAATCGATCAGAATGCTCTAGCAGCCGTTCGCGTTATTCTCGTCGCTCTCATCATAAACGATCACGTCATTCTCATCGCTCAGAGCGTAGTCGTTCGCGAAAATTTGACAATAGATCACGACAATCTCTGCAGGAGTCGGAGGGAAGAAGGGAGTCGTCTCGAGTGCTGACTCGGAAAAATGACGCGATGGAAATCGTCAATGACGAGATGCCAACGGAGCGACCGACGACGAGGATATCGGCCACCGACGATACCCAAAAATCAATGAGTGTCTACCCTCAAAACATTTTGGAAAACCTCAGAGTGAAACTGACCTCAAAAAAAAAAGATATAAAAAGACTGTTTCGGAAAAAGCGCTCGTACAATCACTTAGCTTCAAATGTACAATTTGAAAATCCGTATTGTCGAATTCCATTCCCAGTGAATGGGAACTGCCGAATCGTTCAATTCGTTTCCTTCCATGACCGGCAATCAACATCTAAAACCCCATCGAAAGCCAACGACGAAAGTCAAAAATATCAACAAATCCCAGACACGCGACATTCGAGGGTGAAGAAGAAAAACCTGGAGCCCAAAATGGCCCCGGTCCAGAGTCCGCGGACGAAGCGAAAAAAAAAAGTGAATAGCTTTCAGGGTAGTAGGCAGGAGAAAAGGGAGGATAGGGCTCATCCGACGCAGTTAATTTAGCGAATAGGGGTTGTTCCGTACTACTCCCGTTCAACGTGGGCCACTGCTGAGCCCGGTTTCTGTCCTCGCACACGTCCAAACAAACGTACTACACATTCACCATAAACATATCCGAGGAGAAGGTATTTTGAGCACGTCATACCTATCCAAAGTGGACTATCCGTACCCCCAACTTTTTCTCGTCCCTCCCTCAAATTCTTCCTTCAGCGAATCCAGCCCAGGACAGTCCTCGAACCGACCTTAACCTAGCTCACTTCCAGAAGTGACTTCCGGACCATCGGACTTTTCGTGTAACCAATTGGCTAGTAAGAGGACCCTGGAACGTCTTCGAAATCACCTTAGCCACGTAAAGACAGCCAGAAACCCAAACCAAGCTCCGAATACGCGAGGTTCGTCCCTGACTCGCCCGGTTTATATACCGAGTGATCTTCGGGCAAAGCGCCTAATAAAAAGCATCCCCCGGGTCTTTGCTCACCCACGAATTGGGTACCGTCTCTGTGTCGAGCGTCAGGGGATAGCCGGGTCAGAAGTCCATTCGGAAAATGGAGGGACTCTTCCAACTAAATCCACCCACCGATACGGAACTCCAATTGTCCGGTGGCCGAAAGGATCCTCCAGGTTCCAAACCCAAACGGAGCGATTGAAAAACAATACGAGGTCTCTATGGAAAACCTTGTGCTTCGCCGGAGCTGGAAGTAATTTTTTGTGCTCGATTCAGTCGGAAATAATGCCGAATTTTTTTTCTCAAATCTTCAACAGAGGACGAAACTTTTGCGACTGCATTAGGAAGACGTATGGGAGCTCGGGGGTGGTTTTCTCCCTTCCGTTTTCCCTTTCTCCGTCTTTCTCTCTTTCTACCTCTCTCTTTTCATCCTCTCTCCCTCTCACGATCCTCTCGCTCTCTTTGCGGCCGAGAACGAGGGAGGGGCTCAATTCGACTTCCGACTTCAGCCTGCAGAAAACATTGAGTCTGCGAAAGGGAGTAATATCTATAGATAGGCTGCTTACTAGCTCTCCACCCTCATTCCAACGGCCTCACGCGAAAGACGCTATAAATTTTCCTCCCTGGTTCAACCCTGCGTCTCGATGAACCCCCTACGGTCCCTCATCCGCCGATCTGGACCCTCGCACTCCCCCCCCCCCCTCCCCGCCCTAACTGTCTCGGCTCGGCCGCGGATCGCGAATACGGTGGACGCGAATGCTCGAATACTCTCTTTATCTTTCCTCGTACATTCGGGGTGGATATTTTTTCAGATATTCCGGCTGTGGATCCGTACAGAGGCGAAAGTGACTTCGAGGACACACGAGTTTGAGGAACTCTCTCAAAGTGGTCGAATATGACTCCGTTCTCAACGTAACACAAGTGAGGTATTCAAAATCAGATTAATGCTAACGTTCTTGAGTTGAGGTCGAAAATCAACGATTCGCTCGAATGAAAATTGAAAATTGGGTCAATGTCGTTTTTACTGAGAATTTATAATAATTATTATTCATATTGTTTATAAGGATAATATTTTTATACGTATTGTGATTAGGTATATATTATACAGTGATTTATTTTATATTTATTTATGATATGATAATATATATTTATGAATGATTAATCGTCAAATGAAGCATGTAAGAAACGAAATAAATTGAATCGTTGATGGGGGAGGAGACGAAGAGGAAAAAAATGGTCGTACCAGAAATTCGCGTTGCCCATCTCGCAAATGATTCCGGACCGGAAATCCTATGTCTGCCTTTCTCTCTCCCTTATCTCCCTTCCCTACGCCCTTTCTCGAATGGATGGCGACCAATAGAATCTCACAGGGAATTTAACACCCCTCTGGCTAAAAGTAAAAAAAAAACGGGCACGAGATCTTGCGGTCGCGAAAGAAAAATGACGAGAAAAAGCAGAGGTGGAAAAGCACAGTTGAGAGCGAGGAAAAAACGACGTACGCTTACGCAGAAAAAACGTGAACATTTCCAATTTCATCGAATCTCCGGTGTGCGACTGGCGTTTTGACAAACATTGGGGCCCTTTCCGGTGAATCACCTCAATTCACTGGATTTCCGGCCAAACTCTATTGGCCGAGAACAAAATAAAAGGAAGTGCTTTTCCTCACCCGGTATGTATTTTATATATGTATATACACAGGCATTGATGTATATATATATTCATATTTGATGTGGTTGCTGACACTCTAATGTGAAAAATTCATTAATCCGTGAACAGCACGATTACATTTTTATTTTCGAATTATACATTTATGAATACGTTGAATGCAATAATTGTATTTCATTATATATTCGTGTATGCAATTATAAACAGTTGAAATTTGTACAATTACCTTCATTTTGCTGTATGACGGAATTTTTTTTCAAGATGCAGATTTCTTTCAGGAAACACTGCATTCCTTTTTTCCTTTTTTAAATGGCTTGTGAAGACATTCGAAAAAAAATATTGTAACATTAATATTATATTGCATTATAATAATAAATGTAATATTATTTGACGAAGCTCGCTGTTGAATTTGCGATAAAAGAAGAGAAAGAAAAGGAGAGGGATGAAGAGACGATCCCTAACGCAGGAGACTTCCGGCAAGATTTCCTTGCTCGTTAATAAACGAAATGTTCCCTTTTTGCCATTCTCGTGTGGAGCCTCGCGAGGAGAAAGGATGTGTCTCACGTGCGGAGCCCGCTACAACGACGGAGCTTCCCGTTGAAGCTCCTTCTCGTCGGGGAAGGCTACCCCGTCCCGCCATAATACGCCAACGAAAACGACCCTATCGGAAAGTCGTAAAGGCGCGCGTTAGATCCAGCTCGTAAATTAGGATCGGCGAAATGCCGGACTATCACTGCCCCTCAACCCCCGGCATCTTCTAGAAAATGTGCCATAAATAGCACGCCAATCATTTTTTTCCTTATAACAAACAGGAAATCGAACAATTTTGAAAAAAAAAAATAGAAAATAAAACGATTGTCACTTTTCCTGTCACAAAATGATAAAGATATTACTGAAAATTAACCAATAAATGAACATGACTATTTTTTATGTAACAAAGCGAAATCCAAACAATTTAAACAAAAAAAATTGGAACCGAAACAAAAATGTCAAATTGTTGGGCAGACCAAACAGAAGATGTGAGTTATTGATATCGACTGATCAGAAACAAACCCAAACGAGAACAAAGGACATTAAATGAAAAAATAACGAAAGAACAATCCAAAACATTAACTTGTCAAAAATGAACTAAAAACAAACCCAAACAATCCTGAGGTCCAGAAAAGAAAAAAGAAAAAAATTATTCTTCTCGAACAATCACCGAAAGAAAAGGGCTCGTCATAATCAAATCGGTTCGCAATAATGAACGTGCTATTAAATGACGCGCAATCAGAATTACGAAACGAGTCAATCAATCCAATCCACCGAGGCGCGATAAAGCGCATTTTCGGGGCTTTCGAAACGAACATATTTGTTAAAAAAATAAAAGAACAAGATCGTGAAAAAAAGGGTTGAATTTGTAGGTGGGAAATGGCAAAATTAAAAATGCCATTACAGCGCTGCGATATTAGATCCTTCGATACCCTAACACCGAATCATCATTATTTTCCGTTTTCCTCGCGTTCAATTATACGCATAATTAAGAGGGCTTTCACGATTTTTCTCGACGTTCCGCTCCTGCAAATCCTAATATTCGCGTATACATAAAAATTGGGGCGACGAGGTGATTTTCTCGAGAATCGCGAAATCACGGATGGAGTGATTCCGAATGCGAAGGCTGATGGTGTAACGGTGCCATTAGAGAAGAATTTTTACGATTCACTCCGAGGGTAGGAATGAATCGGAGGAAGCAAAAATTTGTGGAGGTTGGAGGGTTACTCGTAGCGTTCTTTTTTTCTTCACAACAACGTTCTTCTTTGAAGTCGCAGTATTCATGCAACGTTGGCTACCAGTCCTTTTTTAAGGGCAGTCTATAAATTCTTGGATGTCGAGTCAAAGAAATCCTTGATTTTGGAATTCAAGAAGATTTTTCGGAATGTGTTTCCGTTTATTAAAAATCATCATCGAAATCACCTTTTTTGGAAACAACTGTTCCCTTCGTATCGCCAAGAAAGTGCTCCTTCGCGAATACAGAAAATGACAACTGTATCGAGATCTCTGGAAATCGAATGTCCTCAAAGTCCTCAGACCTTTGTCTGAATTTTTTTACATTTATCGTAAAAAGACTTGAATAAATTTGACAGTTCTGCAATTGACTAAACGACCTCGAAATCACCCGTTCCTCGAAATAACCTTTTGCGTACTTGCAAGAAAGAGGGCTTTTTCAAAGCCAAACATTTGGCAACTCTGCGAGGACGCCTTACCGAGCGATCCGATGTCTTAAAAATCGGAATCTTTCTCAACATTTGGCCTGCGCGTGATGACGCCTATTCAAAAGGGTGGTTACCCACTCCCATGCCCTGGTACAAGGGTAGTATAGGTGGCGTACGATTTCAAGAATGCGGAACACGTCCTCAACCAATGCCGAGGGATTCAGGCAGTAAAACAAAATACACGCCCTCTCCCCCCGAGCCTACACATACGGGGGGGTCGTTTCGTCAACTAATATACCGGGTGTCGCTCCACCGGAATGGCATTGGCTACGGGGGAATGTAAGCCCTTCCAAAGGTACATAAGGATTTTCCTTCCACAACGTGGACAACTTTCTTCTCGCCTGCGCGTTCTCGTTATCGACAACGTGTAATCTTTGCTCGAGCGGTGCATTTCAAAGTCTCTCTTCGTACTTCCAACCCTTGGCCGGAGGCCCTTCAGCTTTGTCGAGTCCTCGTACGTGCAATGGCAGCCTTTTTCACGACTGGTTGCGCGAATAATCAATGTACGAGCCATAACTCTTTTATATGTCACGACAGGCTAGATGAGTATTTGTTAATAATAATAGGAATAAAATAAATCATTAATATAATTAATGATAATAATAACATGATTATTTATGAAAAATATGTAATGTGGAAAAAGCGTAGATTTGGCAAGAGTAGGTATGCTATGTGTGTAAAATCTCGTCCTCGTTATTTGTATAGTGTCAGCAGGCGAAAAAACATTGAAAATCGATTAGATTTTTTGGGCACCAGGCCAATAAAGATCGCTCAATATTTCACCATTAAATTATCGCTAATTACGGATATCTAGAATTTATAAATTCATCTTTTTAGGTTGTCGGATATCTACAAGAAAGTTGACAGTTTCGTCGATACACGAATCTGCTTTTTTCCATCTCCCGTGACGTCATTTCAGGCGGGATACTTTTCAAGGATTCGCTGTCAGAATTACCAGGCCGAGTTCAGCATCCCTCGTCTCCGACGAATTCGTACGACGAGCGGGAGACGGTAGGAAATAAACGACACGAGACATCCACCTATGAATGCGAGAAGCCTCTCAACTCGGTACAAACGCGAGCATCAAAAAATGTCCTCTTTCGAGGCTAAACGAATGATGGACGGATGAAAGAAGTGGCCAATGTGGGCTTGTTCCGTCGTCTCGTGCGACACGTACGTCAACCCTGAAACACCATAGCGAGCCTTTGTTTTCTACTTCCTTTGATTGAGTGCCTCTTTTCAATCGTACCTTTTTCTCATCGTCATTTCATTCCCTCTCTTTGTCCACTTTTCCTCTTTATCCCCGTGTGTACCCCCCTCAACGTGTCTCGTCTTTCACCGCACCGGGTCCGCCACGTCCCGTAAAAACTTCGAGAATTTGAAGAAGGCATTTTTTTTATTTTTAAACATTTTTCAGAATATTTTTCGATTGTGGCGAATTTTTTTCAAGGACGTTCTTCAATCGTTCAAGATTTTCGAAAATTATTTTCAACAAAATTTGACGGACTTATTGAGGACTTTTAATTTTTCGTACTTTTAAAAATATTGTTTATATCATTTTAGTAAAAAAGAATTCAATATATTTTTTTCATTCTAGAAATATTGTTAACTTCCAATTGTTTGTTTTAAATATATTATCATCGTTGTAATTTCAAAGATTTGACAAATTTTGATTAATTTTTTAATGTCTCTTTTGCAATAAAGTTATAAAGAATAACGAAGGCACCTAAACGCCTACAGAAAACTTTTTCACTACTTCATCATGGAGGAAAAAAAATGGAGGATCGAAGATGAATTTCATCAACTCGCAATTAATTGTTGCTGCCAACAATTCCCCCTAGTTTCCCCACCTAGAAGGTTTCCAAGTTTGCAATTCTATAAACACGATAAGCCACGCGCGATCTGTGCACAAAGCTCGAATTCTTCGGGGATAACAGGTGTCTCCTTAATTGATCGAGTCTCGCCGAGACAGGTACCAGCTTCGCGTCAAAAGGCCCCACGTACCTTCGATTGAACTCGTCGTTTTGACTAATTAATAATAAACGTGCGACCTTAATTGCAGAAGGAATTTTCACGTGTCAAAACTCGGATGGTTGACATTTTTCCAATTATACGATTACCCCCTTAACCGTTCGGAGGGCAATAACGTCGGAACAAACGTCAGCTCTAGTCTCCGAACGAAAAATGTTGGTCGCTGACACCTTTCATCCACCTGACCCTAGAGCTCGTCTCCAAAGTGTCTGGTCCACCCCCGAAAACCACCCTTCCTGCAAGGGATGACGATACTGACGAGAGATCTACATCGGCATGAAAAATTTACATAGACATTTGTATCTCGCTCTCCCGTGGACCAGTTACCACCTGATCTGGAGCACGATCCATTTTTCACCTCCGGCTCACCCGGCTCACCCGGCTCACCCCGGTGACGCTAAATGGCCGAGAAATAAGATTTGGGGGATGAGATGGACGAAACGCAAAAAGAGAAACAGAAAAACCTGTTTACGCTCGGGTGTCGGGGTCCTGCCCTCAATCTTTCGAGCTTGGGGTGCACCGACGGGACACTCGACGGGCCCGCTGACCAGCTTCGAAAAACTGGTCCATCTACAATGGGATGCTGCTCCCCACTGAACGTACGTGTACAGACTGATTCACAACTATCAAGTTGCTCGAAACTTTTTTTTTAAACATGTTCCGAAGAGTCCGAGAAAGCCTCGAAAGGTTCCAAGGTGTCACGAAAAATCCCCGAAAATAAAAAATAAAACATTTTCCACAAAGCCTTTTTCCCGCGACGCTCCATCGAAAACGGTTGGTAACGTAGCCTTCGTCGTTATTAACCAGCCTGTATGAGTATTTACATAAAGGTGTAAGCGTGACGAGCGTTGATGGGTCGAGCAGACCAGGCTGACCAGGATAAAAACTGGTCCATCGGACAATGGGATGCTGTCCCGTTCATTCGTCCGAGCGAGGAGTCAGGAGCGATACAATGAGCGGTGTCCACTACCGGGGCGATCCGCGATACCGCAAGAATGCTCACGGTTAACCCCTATTAATTCCTCTCTATATTCCCTTCGTTCGTATACGTATGAATTCTCATCATTCCGTGATGACGATACCACTCACTCACCCCTCGCGAAATTCCATTCTAGTGTATTCGCTATTACACGGTGGGCTCGCGTTAAATAAACGTGAAAGAGGGGAGCAAAGTTCAACGAGTCATCTTACGAAGTCACCGAGAAACCTAATGTTCCCCTTAAAGTCCATACATGCTTGTATCTTAATTCTTTATTTTTTAATCGACATTTTTTTATAGATTGTCATTTCGACTTGATAGATATGTTTGTACTCTTTTATATTTATCTATATACATAGATTTATATTTGTATGAAATAAGATATATTTGTTTGGATATACCCGTTGGTTCTTATACAAGTTTATCTATACAGCTATTTTTGTAGATATATTTTTTAGATGTGTTTTATAGATGTATTTTTTTAGATAGCATGTATAGAAAAATATACAGGTATATATGTATTTTATACAAATATAAATTAATTTTTTATTAGATTTTCATTCGATGTAAGAGAAGCATTAATCTTTTTCCGTCTTGTTTCGAACGTGCAATTGAAACATAATTAATTACACTACTTCACGTGACAAACGAATAATTCAGAAAATCTCATGATTGACGAATCGTTCGATAGAATCTGTATGAATGACTTCGTAACCTCATACTCTCCTGAGCATTAGAAATTTGCATCGATTGAATTAAGAACATTACGAATTGCAATCTGATTTGATTATACAAATTTTTTGGTTCTACGGCTTTTCGAAATGATGAGGGGCACTAGACACGGCAGGGCCTCTATCGGCCCCAACAACAATTATAAATGCCTTCCATGCGCCGGTCACTTATCAGCGCAGAAACTGTTCGTACTTGCAAGTTCCGTACTAACGTGTTTGCAGGTCACGTATCCAAGCAACCAATCAGAAATACTAGGGCACAGTGGTCGGACGAACGAACAAACGATTCCGTCTGCCCAGTACGAAATAAACGACGATAACATAAAAACCAATATATTTAAAACCTAAGATTTTTTCGGTTTTCGTGAATTTCCAATATGGCGGCAAACAATCTCATCGAGGCAAGCCCGAACGGCGTCGATTCGCTGGACGAGGATCGATCCAAGTTGATGAAAATCAGGCACTTGACAAATATTCTCAGGGTAAGTTTATTCAGTGAAAAAAAAATACTTCCGATCTCCCAATCCTCGAATCTAACGAGAATAAATTTCCAAAATAATCGGAAACGCCGTGTGCACCAGGAAACGGACAGAAATCTGACGACCTGCGAAGAAATATTGGCGACGTACGTGCAGAAAAGACTGAAGGTAAAAAAAAAGACAATGTGGGACAATTTTACATGGAAGTCGTGTAAAATTTATTGCTCTTTTCGATTACATGTTTTTTTCCATTTTTGGACAAAAATACTTAGAAACATAGCAATTATTCGCTATTCGAGTTCATTTCTACCTACAAAGTTTGATTCTTGGGAAAATACGCTCGGTGAGGCACCACTCGCGTTAAACGCTCGTCGGTACGTTACAAGCCGACGGTAAGGCGGAACTCGTGCTCATCAATCGGCGGGTATATTGTCGCGCGTTGTGAGGTTAGAAACTTCTCATTTTTCGATTGGCTCTGGCGAAACTTGGAACAGTTAGCGACGGCAGGAATATCGGGAATTTTCCTTACCATTTGCTGTGCCAGCCACCGTGAGATCCGTGAGATCCGTGCCCACCGTGCCAACCGTACCACCACGGCCAACCGGGATACCAACCACCGTACCAACCGTGTCCACCCCAATCACCCCATCCCCCGTAGTAACCGTGACCGTAGCCGTGACCCCAACCGTACCTACAGCGTTCAACGGATAAACTTTTTTCTTTCTATTCTTATAAATTTTCAATCATACTTCAACAATTTTTCTTTGATTCTATATGTTGGGCTTTAATTAATTAATTGAGAAAGATTCGGGCTCCTTTAATTCGTGCAACTCAAAAAAACCGGACAATTATTTTCGTAGCCTTTTGGCAAATTAATGGTTTCTATTTTATTACGATAATAAACACAAAAAAATCAGTGTCATATTTAGTAAAAATCACTAAACTATATATAATTACCAAAGATGGAAACGTAATGAAAAAAAAAAAAAAAAAAAAAAGCCGTGACCGTATCCACCCCATCCACCCCATGCGTGGCTTCTTTTCTCGAGCTTTTTGTCACCGAGTCCTTGCACCCCGGCTTCATCCGGTTCGGCTCGAAGAACCGTGGACCCTTGCTGAGGAACGTCGTTGCTCTCGGTCGATTTCCCACCCACGAAGACTCGTTGGCCCAGGGCCACGGTGGCCACGAGCGCCAGTATCAACTTCAACGTGCAAAAACATTTTACCCCTAAATACTCGTCAACAGAGTCGTTTTACTTTTCACAGATAATGAAACAATCGATTTGCCGAATGTTTAGAAATTTGCCATTTTTTTTCAATTTTTTCCGAATTAGTTCGTCGATCTTTTTGTTCAGGATGCATTTATAAAATCATTCATAGAATGACGCGAACATTGTGGCCAAAAGCCGGATATTGCATCTTTCAGTATTAATGCATTTAACAATTATTTAATTGTCAAATAAGCAATAAATAACCTCCAACCGAGACCGGGAAAAAAATCGAATAACGACGTATCCATTTGGTTGTTTACTCGCTTTTGACTCGAGCCATCTCAAAAATCAATGCTCTCTTACCAGCAACTTCATACTGAGTCTTGCTCGGACTTAATCGTCGAGACTGATGTGCTCTCCCGGCGAAATAACACTTCTTTTATACCGACGTTTTCCATCCACAGCGACTCGTTCTTGTCGCCTCGAATTATGGCAAAATCGGGATTCAGACATTTTGCAGGAAACACTAAAAAAAACTGTGCGCGTCGACGTACGGTGACGCGACGAGGAATTTGTATTCGTGGGATGATTACGAACGCAGTCGGGAGATACTCGATCCTGGTTGACGAGTCGAGGTTCACCGCCACTCCCATCTTGAGAATCTTGCAAAAGAATACGTAACGAAATAGATTGGAGACTGAACGCGATACACGTTTTATCGCGCGTTCATCCATTTTCCGTTCTTAATATCTACGAACCTTTTGAAATAAAAAGTACCCCATAGGTCAGCTTGGAATTCTTCAAAATACTATTAGATACCTATTATCTACCAATTTATATAGCAATTTATTTATCAGTTATTGTTAAGTAAAATTTGTTTTGAATCGACATTTATTTAAATTTCTTTATACGAATTCAGGTTTATTTGATATTTATTACAATTTATTTTGACTGTTGATTCGTTTCGATCTTTTCAGCCTTTCCTCCAATCCCATTTTTTTCGCCCGGCACTCGAACGTTCCTTTTTTTATTGTCATTGACGATGTAGAAAAAAATAACGAAGGAAATGTAGAAATACGTGAGAATTTTGAGGGTTACGATTAACGCCGCCAGCACTGCGAGGGTTCACGTAGCATTAACTTCTTCTTCGTCACATTACCTAACCAATTATTCGATCGGGTTTGCAACTTCCGGCGAGCTCGCGCGGACGGTATGACCGAAGGTGACGCGAGTATTCATACACACGATCGAACCAGTCATATTGAGTAGCTGTTCTCGTGTACTTGCCGCACATGTTGCCCGTGCGTTTCCTACTTTCTCGCCGAGTTTTGCTTTTGACAAAGTCTCGTACGAGGAAGTTCGATTTTATCGATGTTTTTATCGCAATGCGCGCACTTCCAGTCACTCGGTCAAGAAAAGTCCAATCTTAACACGAAAGAACATTCTCTTTCCATATAAAAAATTAGGAAAGAGAAGAAACATAATTTTATAGTAAAAATGCGTGAAAATCGTTATTGTTTCTCAATAATAGTAAAAAAAATGTGAAGATCGAGGAAACGTAAATTCGTTCTAAAAAATCTGCAAAGATTGCAAAATAAAATTCGAAATATGAATGGAATATGCATAAATGTGCGAAAAAAGGTGATTACCTTTTTTCGCACATATGAAAATAACGTTGGCAAGAGCGAAGGTAAAAATGTTGTTTTCTCAAAATACGGAATTCGATTTTTCGTAACATACGCGGACAGTTTTTGTACATTACGTAGACGCAGGCACGACCAACGGGACTTTTGGCGAGGAGATCGAAAAAAGATTTAAAAAAAACATGTGGCACGCGACACGTTGGTTTTTTCTCATCTCCCCTCACCTACGATCTTGAGCACGTGCAGAAAAAGTCGTGATCCTATTACCGCGAATGGTGTCGTCTGATACAAAATAGGAAACGTACGAGATCGCCCCGAGCCTAACCAATTCCCGCGGATGTATTGTGATACTTTCACCCTGTACCTATCGTTATTTAACGACCATGTGGATAGATCCGAACTCACTCGCAATTAGTCAAACGAATCCGATTCGTTTATAATGTGCCCAACTTACTTATTGTGTCTGTGCCTGGGTGCTTATCAGCTTTTCCAGTGACCCTTGAGCCGTGTGAGAATTTTATATTTTTTTTGTTTTTCAACTGGATGACGATTATAAAGAACTTTTACAATTTCACTTCAACCCTCTCCCCCTCCAACCCCATGTTTCTTCTCCGTAAATAAAAATCGTCATCACGATCCATAAAAAACGCTCTTCTTAATGAAAAAAAAAGAAAATCTATTATTTAATTTGAATCAATTTTTTGCTTGTCTTCTTTAACGTTTAAAAAATCTCTTTAAAGATATATCCATGACGGATGTGTCGTGAATGAGAGAAATAAAAATAGACGAAAAAATGGCGTTCGAGATACTCATGTATCATTGAAGCAATTTGTCATCGATACGATCGATTAATCAATACGTACGCTTCGGAATTCAGTTTGAAGTAAAGAAGAATAAATCAATAAAAAAAGAAAGCAAATCGGTTGTTGCGTTCCTTTTTCATGGTCTCGTGAGCGTTCTCCACAGGGGGAAGTCGCGTTTCGATTACAGAAATTTCCACGGTCCACATTCCTCCATCGTTGTACCACCTTCGATAAAATTTACTCTTTACTATGAAGTATTTTTTTTTTTTCGTTATGCACCGTTTATCACATCGCTTTTCCCTTAGTCGTGCTCGTTCACAGTCGACTACCCGTATAAGACGCGGATATCACTTTTTTTCTTCATTCTTATGCTTATTCAAACGTTTTGATAAATTTTCATTTCGTCCTCGCGTTTCAAATAATTTTTCGGGAGAAGTTAAATCTTTTTCTTGTTCAAATTTATTGCCAAAGATTTTTTTATCTTGTAGCCGAAGCTAATAATAATAATAATACTAATAAATGCCAAATATCGTTCGAAAAATGTCGATTTTGATAATTTATTATGCGCGATGTAATGGCGGTACAAAAAATCAGGGAAGAATTCTAAAATCTTAAGTAAGTTAAGTATTCTTTTCGAATCTTTTTCATATTTTTAATTTTCGTGCACGGTGCATAATTTTTTGTATTTATTTTCTTTATTAATTTTCATAATAACCTTCATGTTTATGGATTTATTCTAGAAAAACTATTGAAAGTTACAGAGAATCGATAAAAATTGAGGGGAATAATAATGAAGTATTATCGCACTACTCTCCTATATAAGAGCTCTTTTCCTATTTTATTAAACAAATCAACAGTCACGAAGTCCCGATTGGAATAACAGCGAGACGAAACCCCATTGCACATAAATTCGCATAAATTTTCTGCAGTCTGGAAAAACAATTATTTCGAGGCCGTCGACCGGAAATGATTATTTCCAATCGTAAAAGGCCACGTCCCGTTGAAGAAAGTGCAACAATGAAAGGAAAATAAGGAAAAAAAAGTATAACGATTTGTTCCGAATAAATATGGAGGAATTTCTTTTTTACAATCTCCCGCGATTACCGCAGGGATTGAGACGCGATATTGCGCAACGTTCACGAATCGATTAACGACCGATCTATCCGTCACTATATTGGATCGCATTTTTTTGTCTTTTTTTTTTGTTATTGTCAACGCAATTGTCGTTTTATTTTGCGATGTATCGCAACGAGTGCTCGGCTGGCGTAGATCCGAGGAACGACGCGGTTCACTTGGTCCGAACAAGCGGTTGTGGAGACCCCGTCGTCGCGGTCGTCGCCGTCGCGGTCATCGTCGTCGTTGGCCTCGTCATCGTGCAACTCCCGAGTGAAACTCTCCAGCACTTTCGGTTTCTTTATTCCACGGGACAATCGAGTTTCTCGACAGCCACGCGGAGTTATGCAAAAATTCATTATCCTTCCGCCCCCTCCCATTTGGCAGGAAAATCCACCCCCGTGACGATCGAACGATCGGGCTATGGTCAGTGACGTTCGGACGAACGTGGATCGCCAGTCGATAGGGAGATCTGGCGTTGAAAGAGCCTCGGAAAGTTCCACGAACTGTCAAAGATTCGGTTGTTTGGGTTTGTTCGGGTTGGCCAATCGTAAAGGTTCGTTTGCACCTCTCGAGTCTTCATTCTAGCAAGTAAATATCTTTTCGAACAAACGGAAAGAAAATTTGCAAAAAAGCCCTCGTGATCCCAGAAAAGTACCATGAGTTTGGCCGGAAGTGGTTGGCGGAAGTGAACAAAGTTTCAAGTGTACATTCACAGCGATGTTGTCGGCGAGATTGGCTTGGATCGCTCTCTCGGTGGTGGTGGTGTCTTCGAGCCTAGCGGCCGACGAGAGAAATTTCAGTATCGACGCTGAGGAATCTGGAAAACCGGAAGTCGAGAGTTCTGCGGGCAGTTATGCCGATGCAAGTACATTGGCTGGACAAGTATCGATTAACGGATCAATAGGAGACGCGAACAACGAGAATCCGCGTGACAAAAGAGCCCTGGGAGTTATTATTCAGGGTCTCGCGGAAGCTTTCGGTTACACAGTGTCACCGATTTCCGTTTCGTCACTTCCAAATCCGAATAGGACGGCCGGTACGGCGGCTGCAGCCCCAGCGACGGTCTTCACTTTTCCCGGAATCGCTACCGCTCCTCCGGCGCCACCTATGCCTGCAGCAGCGCCTCCAGCCCGCCCGGTCGTACTGCAGAAGCCGAATCCGCCCACGCAGCTTCGTCCAGGTCAAACGTCGATGGCGGCATCTGGAAACGCGCCGATGACGCCCCGGCAACGCGAAACTCTTCGTCTCACGGGGGTCGTAAACTTTGGCAACAATTCGAACCTCTTGGACCATTTGCGACAGTACGAGAGGCTGTTCCACGGTGGAACAACGACCGCGGCGCCACCCGCCCAAACTACACCCAGGAAACCTGCGACTTCCGCTGGCACGAACTTTGTCGCGTCACCTCTCTTCGTGCAAATCCCTATTCCGATCGCGCCCAATCTGCAGCCGATACTTCCGGCCTCGGCACCCAGACATACCCAACAGATGACCTTGAAGGAGAGTTACGAGAGCCAGGAGATACAGGACGAAGAGAACGTTCGGAAGAAACCTACGCAGAGCGATACGTACATCGACGAGCCAGACTGGCTAAAAAAAGAACGAGAACAAAAGAGAAACCAGTATCGCGAGAGTGATGAAGACTCCGGAGAGAATCAACAAAATGACGGACCACATCGCCAGACGGCGGACGACGAAGAACTGGAGAACGAACGTAACCAAGACCCTGACAAGGGCTCCAACGTTTACAAAAATGACGAAAGGGAAAATAATGATGATGATGATGATGATGATGATGATGATGATGATAATGAAGAGGAGCAGGAAGACTCTCGAGAACGCTACCAGACCCAGAAACAACGCAGGCCCTCGAAAGACTCGGAAGAGGAGGACGAGGATCGCGGAGCCAACGACAATGGCGACAACGATCGCGAGTCTGAATCGCATCGACCCTACAAGAGTCATCAGGAGGTACAAGATTTTCGAAATTCCAGAGATAACTATTCCGCCGGCTTTGAAGAACCTTACGCTCTCTCGCCGCAGAAAGTACCCCTGATAACGGCGGAATTTGGCACCCGGTTACCCATCACAGTCTACTCACCCTACAACCAGCAGGACGAGATTCGCGACAGCTATGGGCATATCCTAGTCCACGATGGGCGTGTAGATGATAGCTTGGCCGATTATTTCCAGGGGTACCGACAACCGGAGACGCAGGTTTACGATTCACGGAGGATACTGAGCGTGGAGCCACCGAGGAGGAGCGAAGCCTGGTGGATGAATTATCCATACGTTGCGCAACCGAAAACCGATTCGGTCGAAAGACTGAGACAGGAATACGCCTCGTTCGGTGAGGGTGAAAAAGAGGAGCATTCGTCTCCGGTCCAGCCAGCACGAAGGAAACCTCCAGCGAGGAAGCGTATTCACGAGAACGATTCTAAAGATGCTTTTCTGAAGGACGAAAAGGCCGAGCCAACGGTGACGTCTTACGTACAAATCGTAGCGCCGAATGTGCTAAAAGAGAATAAGCGTGCCACCAAAAATGATGATGATGATGATGATGATGATGATGATGGCGATGATGAGGCGAGAGACGCCTCGAAAACATCACCAGATAGGATTGAACTTTCCAAAAAACGTCCCAAAAATCCCACCCCCTCCAATGCCATCGACTTCCTCAACCCTTACTTCCGGCCCCTGCAGATATCTTACGAACCGGAAAAATTGGAGAGAACTGCCGAACGAATTTTGTCCAGCCACGATCGGGTCGAGCATCGGAAGATAGAACCGCTCGAAAGAATGGCTGCTCCGAAATACCCTGATCGAGAGCCCGCGAAAAATCGTGCGAAGCAAAAACTCCGAAAGCAACCAGAAATCGTCTCTTCCGGGAAAACTAATGGAAGTTCACCGCGCAGAAAACAATCTCAGAGATACGATTCCTACGAGAGGACCGTCCCGCACGTGTGTGTGCACGCAAAGTTGCCAAAAGCGACCGACCCAACATCCAAGTCTCGCGATTCAAAACTATCAAGACCGGAAGCGAATCGACACGACGAGGATGGACCGGAAGAACATCGAGCTCCGAAAAATCCGAAAAGAGGAAAGAACGATGAACCGGAAGAGGATCGTTCTCCGGTGCATTCGGGACATCGAGAGTTGGAAAAAGATGAACCGGAAGTGCACCGTTTCCCGGATAATCCAAGAGATCGGAAACCCGATTATGAAGAATCTGAAGAAGAACGTTCTCGGAACAAATTGCGTGATCCAGAGCCCGAAGTGGACGAACCGGAAGTCAATCGTTCTCCGGAGAATCCGCGAGATCGGGACTCCGAAGAGGACGAACCGGAAGTCCATCGTTCTCCGGAGAATCCGCGAGATCGGGACTCCGAAGAAGACGAACCGGAAGAGTATCGTTCGCCAGATAATCAACGAGACGACGAGAACGAAGAGGACGAACCAGAAGTGTATCGACCTTCGAAGAACTTGCGTTATCGGGAATCCGAAGAAGACGAATCGGAAGGCCACCGTTCTCCGGATCATCCTCGAGAACGCGCTTCCGTAGAAGAACCGGAAGTGCATCCGTCTCCGGAGCACCAGCGAGAACGCGAATCCGAAAATGACAAACCGGAAGTGAACGGCTCTCTGAAACATTTTCGCGACAATTATAACGACGAAACGGAAATGGATCGCCCGGAAAATTCGCGGGACCCTCCCATCGGCGGTACGACAGTCCCCACGGACAAGTCTCGTGGAAGACATTACGACAAACCGGAAGTGGGCCTACCGGAGCGTTTGACCGGAATAAAACTCCACGAGGATAAGAACAAAGAGTTTCGAGGATGGCCGGCACCCTTCGATTTCACGTTCGACAGTACCGAGAGCACAAAAATTCTCAAAATTCCAAATTATTCGTCGTTTCACAGTGGATACGTTAAGCCGACGACCTATAGAGCATCAAGCATCTACAAGAAGTATTTCGGCGACGATTCCAATGATAATTATCATAGAAAAGTCTCGCCGACTTACGAAACCCCGGCCAATGTTGAATCCCGAAAATTCAAGATGGCCGACAATAAGTGCACGCGTGATTCGATAGTCGCGCCTACTCACGTGACTTCGATCACCGATGAGTCTGGAGACCATGAACTTCCGACAAATCCAGAAAAACGACTCCCCGACAAATTTTCGATCAATCGACCTCGAACCAATTTCTCCATTATTGCGAAGCGTTACGAGGATCCGGGAAATTTGAAAAAAAATGACGAACGAATAAAAAACCCATGGTACGATTTACAGAAAATCCCGGCGACAACGTCTCGGAAGGATGGGCTTCAAAATGGCGATCCGCAGAATATCCCCGGAAGATCTTACGAAACGCCAAACGAACATGAAAAATCGCGCGAATCGGAAGTGACGAAAAGTCCCACAGCAACTACAAGAGAAAGTAGCCCACTTCCGGTACGGTCACGACCGTTCGAAGACCCCGAAAGTGCTCGAGAATTCTTCGGCCTCAGCCAGGACGATTACGATCTCGATGGACGAGTAACTTCCGGTCGACGAAAGGTCCTAAAAGAAAAGTCGTCGCCGTCGATCGCGTCGCGACTCAAGAACGACAGCAAACAAGAATTGATAAAACTGTTGCACGCGAAACCACACCGGGATCCCCATTATCGTAGAGACGTCGAGCTAACGGAATTCTCGGACGAGCCCGAGACCGAAACTGAAAAAGTTCGAGTCAACGAGTACCGAAACAAAATTGCCACGATTAAAGTATCGGAGAGAAAAGAATTGAGTCCCGTGGGAATCGTTAAACTCGTTGGATTTGAACGCCATTTTTAATTTTTTTACAGTTTTCCATTTTTAAATAAAGTTTATTGAATTTTTTGACAGTTTTCCTGCGATTATTTTTTTCTCAACGCAAACGACCATATTTTCGTGTTCTTCAAAATATTCCGCAATCTTGAAGAAATATTTGTGCTTCCGGTCAAGCCGAACAAACTTATCCAACATTGGCAGTCCGCTGCTATCTTGTTGCGCAGAGATCTTATCGTACGAACGCAACCTCACAAACCTACGAATCGTTGATTGTTATCGCGTCCTCGAGGGCTCGTCCAATGGACAATCACTCGATACGCATTTTCACGACGTGAAAAGTTGTTACAAGTAAATAAGCGTTGTTAACGTAAAGATTATTTAGCTTCTCGAATATTTAGTTTACGGCGATCGCTCGTGGGCGACTATTTATTTACTACGAATAAACTAATCTGGAAAAGCACAGCTGCGAATTTAATCCATGCCAATCCTATCTTTGGCCAATCCAAAATACGAATTCAAAGCTTCGCGAGTCTTGAAAAAATCGTTTTCGATTATACCGAGGCATGGATATCACCTTGTGTGTTGCAGGACAAGAGAAGGGAAACGGAACGTCGCGAAGAATTAGAAAGTAAAATAACGGAAATTCTCGACAACTTGAAGACCCGTTTGTTAGTTGAATAATTCCGTGTTGATGTTTGGGTTTGTTTCGGCTAAAATATAATTATTCCCATCGGGGCATGAATTTCAAATATGAGCAATAAATCTAAGGCGTTCCGAACATTTTTGTTAGATCGTTGGATGATTATTTGTCCTCCGTGGAACACAGCGTTTTGTAATTTTATTGTTACTCCGTACGATAAATAAAGAAAAGAAGGACCTTGCACACTTTCAAACGACGCGGGGCGCATGCTCACGGAATTTCTGCGCATCTCCCAGCAGACGGTCTCGGCTATCACCCGTCACTCGTAAACATGCGATCCCCAACCAAACACGGTACAGATAACCCTTTCATCGTTTATAGCCGAGAAAAGTTGAGCGTAGAAAAAGTTGGCGCAGCAAAACTCCGAAAAAAATGTGCTCCCGGGATTCTGATTGTTTCGTGAATATGAATTGCGACGGTATCGACGATTCATTGAAGCGAGCCGGCCGCGGCTGTTTGCCCCTTGACGACCCCTTTTTCAGTGAAACCTACGAAACCTTCAACGTTTTCGGCAAACTTGGAATCACGGTCGAGGACGACGAGGATCTCTGTCATCGCACGTGAGCAATTGGACACTTATTACCAATGGAAACCCCGAAAAACCATCACCCCCTTTTCTCTCATAATTTCAACACTTTTGAGGTTACCTCGCATAACCTCCGCCTCTGAGCAACACTCGTTTATTCTTTCGTACGATAAAATTCTCTGTCACGTACAAGAATGGACTTTTGACAGCATAGAAGAATTTCAATGCGACGCACCCAACTGCGTCACGGTCTTTCGCAATCTTGCCGATTACGAAATTCATTACAACGGTTCGCATCGTTACGCCTGCGAAGAGTGCCGAACCGCCAGGCCTAACGCCCGCCTACTCGAGATCCACGCGCAAGAGACGCACGACAGCTTCTTTCGCGTTTCGTCGCGCAAACGGCCTATGGTACGTTATCGTTCTCTTCGCCGTTATCCTTAAAACTGTTCTTTCTCCGGCCAATCGAGAAACAGCTTTTCTTCTTTACAGTATCAATGCTACGTCACGGAGTGCGAGGAAAAGTTTTTCGATCCCCAAGAGCGCAGGATTCACTGCGCCGCCGTTCACAGATTTCCAGAAAACTTTCGTTACGAGTCCGGAGCGACGGAACCCGACCAAGAGCTTTCCAAGATGGAAAAAGAAACCGAAGCGGACGACAGTGTCCAGCCGTGGTTCGCTAAAGGACGAGACCTGGAACTAAATATGGAAACGTCCATGGGCCTGCCGGAACGCGGCGCGGAACCGAATACCTCGATGCCAAAGCCGACTATTCCAGACAGCGGTTGCTCGATGCATTTGCCGAACGGACCGCCGGCCCTCGAAGTTGGCGATAAAACTTGAGAGGAAGCGAGACCCGCCGGAACTCGTACCAAAGTCATGAGACGGCTAACCCGACGGCTAACCCGATGCAAATTCAAACAAAACCGTAACTAGGATGTGACGAATCGAACCGAGACACTTCCAATGAAAATCGTAATAAATGTAACGAGGAAATAAACGCCAAAGAACCCTGTAACGAAGATAAGGGAATTGAAGCCAAAATAATACAAGTAAACCCAAACAAAATCTTAACCAAAGTACACAGAATAAAACCGTATCAGGCCAGACAAACTCGTTACAAAAATCGAGGAAATCACCGTCAAGATCACGTGATAATAATCTATACTATAATATATTGATAATATATATAATAATAGTATAACGATAATAAAGTGCAATAAAATAAAAAGTCGATAATTTCTTAAAAATAATGTCTTTATTTTTATAAATATATCTTAAATATTGCAACAATGTATCTTCTTTTCTCCTACTCCTTGTTCTCCTATGTACAAAAGTGGTCAAATTCATATTGCAGAACACGCTCGTTCCAACGACCCACGAGAGAACGAAGGACAGGAAATTGGAAAAAAAAGGAAAAAAACAGTTTCCCCCAATTCAGATAATAGCTATTTACACTTAAAGTTTACTGACTATGATATCCCGAGGAGGAAGATCCTTGTTCGTGGCAAGGCGACACGACGAAAAAAAAAATCGTTCAAAAATATTCCTTTTTCTGCACCACTCGACGAATACTTCCGAAGAAAACTCGGAATTTGTACATTCTAGAATCTATGACCGAGACTAATCAGTCTCCCCCCCAAATCGATCTTTCGCGTGACCGATATTTTTTAAATTTCATTTTTTTACGTAGATTGGCGTTAAGAAAAATGCGAAATTTTTGGAAAACGGCGATCAACCCAAATTCGTATCGTCACCCTGTGCCAACACGATCCGCGAATTGTCAGGCAAAAAGTAACAAGGAAATTATTAGTATGCAGTAGAATTTTATAGCATAAAATTCCCAACTAATAAATTATTATTATTCATAATAATATATCTATATATATAAGTATATATATATGTATAAATGATAATAATAATCATTCTACCGTAAAATATTAAATTTATAAATATAATATTTAATATTTTACTGTAAAATTTGTATTATTATTACAAATCGATATATATTTTTCGTGTTAGATATTTTTGTGTAACCGGGAATGTTCCAGCCACGTAAGGAAACAATCGGGAAGTTACTCTTTGGGGATGATCACTGTGGGAATCACGATACCCTATAACGTTCCGCGAGCCTTTCTATCTACAATTGTGAATTGATATTCAATTACGTATAACGCGTATCGGTGTATATACATGGTGGAAATGACAAGGTGACTGTTTTTTTGGAAAATCTCATTCGGAGATATTGCGATCGAGGAAAATATAATTTTGCTTCGAAATCGAAAGTTTTTCTTTAAAAGGGGAAAATTTTGCGAAAAAAAAAACCCCATTTAAAGAGTCAATCTCGAAAGTTGCCGTGTCAGATTTGTAAAGAATCTTGAAAATGGCAAGCTTGAAATTTCCACCGTGTGATTATGTACAGTTTGTACGAAATCTTTGAGCTCGATAAAGAATTTACAAGTAGGCTTAACAATCGAATCGACGAGTGTCAATTCGTGTAAATCATGCATCGTAACTTGGCCGTTTCGTTTCTGAGCGCTACGAGTTCGTACTTCAACTTGATGTTTTCCTGCTCCAAGAAGGCTGCCCTTATAGCGATCTCGTCTTCCTTGGCGCGTCTGGCGTCCCTCGATCTTTTGGCAGCCTCGTTGTTTTTCCTTCTTCTTTCCCAGTAGGCGGCGTCTTTCTCGTCCATGATCGTGCTCGTAGGTAATCCTGGACTCTTGGTGACTCTTCGCATCTTGATGTTGGTACCCTCGTTCGTACGTCTGACGGACTCGAGCATTCTCTTTCGGAACTCGGAGTAGGCCTCGCTCGATGTTTGATCGTAGACGAGTTCGGGGCTACCGATGCTCATGCTCAGGGGATCCTTCGGGTACGCCTTGAAGGGCCTCGGTGCTTTTTTTGAGGTCGAGTCATTCTGCGTTTGCGCGGCGATATCTTGACTGGAATTGAAGGGCATGCTCGTGGTGGAGACCGGAACTTGAAGAGGAGCCACTGGCGCTTGGACGCCGCTCGGTGGCATCGCGATGGATAAGATCGCGGCAGCCGATGGAGCCAACGGGATACCGGAAGGCAGCACGGAGTAACCGGAAATCAGCGTCTTCTCGTCCTTGGATGAAATCATTGAGGCCACGCTCGTGCTCCTTCTATCGTAAATCGTTTCGTATCTCGGCTTGCGTGGCGAATCGGATTCCGAAGGTGGCGTCACCATGAAATTACGCCCCTCGAACGGACTCTTCCTCTCGTCGACCCGATGACCATCTTGACCGTAGTGCTGAGCCTCGAGATGACCATGACGATGATGATGATGATGATGATCGTCCGAGTCATGATCTTCCTCGTGGCGACTTCCGTAAGAGTTCTCGATAGAGGGCGGATTCGAAATCGCCTCGATCGACAATGGACTCAACGTGCAGCTGTTGCTCTGTTGCTTCTTGCACGATAGATCCAACACCGGCGACGATTCCGTGCTCGGATCCACCGATGTACTTCTCTTCGGCGTCGATGTAAAGTCCAACGCTTCCTCGTTCTTCATCGCTACCGTACGATGATCCATTATCGATTCGCTGCTTTCCAAGTGGCCTGGAGTGATTCCTCGAGGAATGCTGCGACCGAGAGATAAGGAAAGAACAATTAGATGCCATTGATCACTTGGGCTTGGGAGGCAGTCTTTTTTATCAAATGGAAACCACGAGTTGAAAATAAGACGAATAACCAAAAAATTCATCAATTGTTATGAAATATTTCGGTTTTTTATTAATTTCACTTACTTATTCCATCACGATCTATGAATTCAATTGATTCTGGTCCTTTTGAATATTAAAGTCCAAAACTTACATACGAAAAGCATGTTTTTTTAAATAAACAAAATCACGAACCCTCGTTACATTTTTTGTCGAACATTATCATGCGAAAACAATAATTAGAAACAGTAAAGAGAATATTCGAATCACGTAATTCTAATTCGTTGTTTTTTGTACCGATAAAACTTCCGTTCGAATCATAATCTTTAACCGTTTAAAATTACGAAAGAGAAATTTTAGTTGAATACGAATATAGTAATGCGATCCTATGCTATCATGGATCCAAGAGTGCCGCGACAAATCTGGAATCGCAAAAGCTTTGGTTTTTGCAACATAAACGTTCGATGATCGATCGTCGCGATTGAATCGGTGATTGGTCTCGAGAGTTACGTAACGCCGAAGAAAATAAAATGTAAAAGAATTATCGAAAGAGAAAGAAAGACAAAATCGTGTATACGTTACCTAATCTCAAATCCAAGGTCACTATCGTGGTCACTCGAAATCACAACACACTTTTCGATATCTGTCTATCTCTCTGTCCGTCTCACTTTGTATTCGACGGTTATTCAAAACTCGGTAAACTCCTCTTGTCCTTTCTCTCTGCCTTTTTTGTTTTTCGTCGATTCAACGAAACTTGGCAAATTGCTTTCTTCTCGAAGAAGGAATATCCGCGATCGAAGACGCTCGCGTGTACGGCTCGACGGAAAATCGTTTAGTGCGAGTTAGGGATGTTCCGGGCCCTTATATATGCCCCTCAACCCCCTTGTGCCCCACGCGAGGTGCCACGAATTTTGACCTGCGGGAGTAGGAGACGATTTTCGGAAATTTTTCTGGTGGGGGAAAGTGGCCATTATGGTCAATACGTCCGAGCAATTTTCCTACCCAGACTTTGTAATGAAATTTTTCGTCGCGGGACTGACGCGCCTCAGTTCTCGTCAATGGGAGTCGTTTCTTTTTTTTTCCTAGTTTTGCATTTTTTGAATTTTTTTTTTTTCGTTTCGTTGGATTCTCGTATCGAAATTTCTTTTTGTGTTTCGTATAGTCGAATATTTTTAACGAAATTTCTTATCGAAGGTTTGGATTTTTTTAAATACTTTGCTTTTCGTAGCTAAGCGACTGAGCGGTCACCGCACTTGAATCGCCCAGCCACCAGTCTCCGTTGAAATCGATGTATTTTTTTGTAGTACCCGTAGTACCCTGAGCCTACTTCCATGCACGAAAGACAGTGATTTTATCAATTGTCAATGTATTTAAATACATTTAATCTTCGTTAAATATATTTATTTAATTTCTTTTATATATTTAGTTTTCATGGTCTCAAAAAAACATGGGTGATTTAATAAAATGAACTTTCGTCGTATACCAATGATTTTGTAATACCATCAAACGGTCAAGTTCTTGTAAACCGTAATCTCGGAGCATCCTTTAAAAAGGAAAAACAGATTTATTAGGCTTTTCATTAAAAATAATAGTGCACGAAATATTAGAAAAATAAAAAAAAAACTTTGGTCGGAAAATCCCCACTTATGTGTATACCTGAAACACCAAATTGTTTACTTTAACGTTTTAACGTCCTGCGAGTCCCCGAGGGCTTGAATATATCTCAAAAAAAAGTGGGAAAAGGGATTTTTTGCAAAAAATGTGTTAATCCTTCCCGTCGAACGATACGGCTGCAATAACGATCCTAATATCGTAAAGCGCTTTGACGATTTTTGACTCGCGCTTTTATGATAAAAAGAAGGGCCGCAAGGAGCTCCCAGGAAATACAATTTCCGCGGTTAATCCTCGGATATTTTTATAGCATTTGCCATTTTGAGCTCGACTGCATTTTTGACAGTAAAAATAAAAAGGTCGCGAGAAGAAAAAAAACCGCTAACCGAGCATTGTCTTCTTTGTGTGTGCATACATGTATATGTATACAAGGAAAAGGTACTTTACATCCCTTCTCCCTTTTATTTATTTACAATGGTGTCGGTGCTTCCGGGACCAAGAACATCGTGACGAATACGTTTCGTTCATTTACCACTAACAGCATGTGTATTTCAGCATACAATTTTTTTTATTAATTAATTTTATTAAATATATTAATTTCATTATTATATTATATATTTACATTCATTTATTTTACATACAATAAAATAATCAAATTAATTTATTTTATAAAAAAATATAAAATCTGTTCGCATTTAGGCTTTAGCCTTTATTCCCTGCAATTGTCTCTCTATTTTCTTCCCTGTCACACTTCCGTCCCCTTCAGTTTTTCGTTGCCCGAAGCGATCACCGATTCTTCGCAATACTCGTACATTTTTTTGCGCTCCTCCTCAAATTTATTAATCCTACAGGTCCAACATCTTTTTTGACATACATTTGTCATTTTCGATGAAAGCCGAATAAAATAATGTTTTTTTGTGCCCTTGTCTTGTACCTTATTATAACTTGTCTTTTTTCTGGTGATATCAACGATCCCTGCAGACTTTTGCAAACGACCCTTACTAATTTTGAATCCCTCTCCAGGATATTTTTCCTTTTTTTTGTAATCTGAAAATATTCGTCAATTCCATGCATTGCATAAATTGCTCTCTCTCTCTCTCTCTTTCCTTCGTCCTGCATCGTCGACCGAAAAGAAAAATCTTACTCCCTCTCGTCCTATATTCCCACCTGCCCCCCTCCTCAACTCAAATTATTTCCAATTCTGCAAAAATTAATCCAACGGAAAATCGTCTCCACTGTTTCAGAGTCAGTCCCGGACTTTCTTGAAAATCCATTTACTCGACCCGCTTAATCCGCACGCACCTCTCTCTCTCTCTCTCTCTCTCTCCCTCTCGGGCTCCACTTCCCAAACTACGTACATACATAAATACAACACTTTTCGTAATTGTGGAGGATTTGGAGTCCTGGAATCGTGGTCCTCCAGGACAATGAGGGACTTCGGCCCGGTAGCCGACAAAATCTCTACTTGACATTATTGTTATTGTTAATATTATGAATGTACTCGCGGATTGGAAGGGTTGAATTTTTCAACGTCCCAGAGATGACGGAAAATTTGTATACAACCTTCCGTTTTACTTTAACCCTTTTTGGTCAATGAAGATTATTCTGCAATATATTTCCAAGCTGATTCCCATTGTTTTCGTAGTTTCACTGACGATTTACGACGCTCCTGAAAGCTGACGTTTTCCCCCTCCCTCCCACTCTCTCTCTCTCTCTCTCACTCTTCCTCTCGCTTCCGTTTTCTTTCAGCTCTTCTAACGCAAAATGAATTTCTTTCCCCGTCACACTTTCGGAAAGAATCGCGAGTTTGCGCAAAGACGTCGTAAATTATTTTGAAAATTCGTCTCCATCTTTCTTTTGCGGAATGGTGGAGTGAAATTTGCGAAATTTTCTGCACGTTCCGCTGCGCGTGACCTCCGGCCTGGCACGAAAGGGTTAAAATTTCTCTTTGGCCGCAAAACTGAGGAAAGGTTGAAGAGAAATATTTGTCTCTGCCTCACTTTGATGAGACAGAGAGAGAGAGAGAGAGAGAAAAGGCCGCACGCGTGCTGCTGCTTCCGTCGCTTTTGCACCCCCTGGAAAACTACGAAAAAGGGATAATATATTAATGGTCTTGTTCTCCAGGAAAATAACTGACATATGGCACAAATTGCTTTTGGATATCTTCGCGTGCACATCTATCGTGAAACACGCGTAGATTTATTGCCGGATTATTTTCTTTTTTTACATGGTATTGGTGTTTGGCGAGCAGCAGGAGACGAGGACAATTTATCGTTGTGTTTTCGTCATCACGATGCCAACAAACGTGGCAAGTGTCAATGAAGACGGTAGATTGGTGACGTTCGAGAGATCAAACCCAGCCTTATTTTTTGAGTAGATACGTGCTCTCTCTTGGATGTTGAGATAAGCAATTGAAAGTCCTTTGGATTTGTATGAGTATTTTATTACGAATCGTCTTTTGGTGATTCCCAAAAACTTATTTTGCATACATATATATTTTGGCCATAATAAAGAGTCTAGTACCTACTGAAATCCCAAATCTCCGAATATATATATACGTTCGATAAGATTGCAAATACGAGATGAATAACTAAAATTTTGTTGACCTAAAAAATTGGGTCGTCGATGATAAAAGTGGATTCGGAAATTTGTGAGGTTATGTCGATACGTGTCCTAAAGTGCAGATGTAACGGGTTAAAAATGGGTTTTCGCGGTGTACGCGTGTGTGTAGCCAGCCTCCTTGAAAAGGACTCGAAATCCTTCTCATAATTCGACTCGTCCTCCACCACAGTGGCTGGGATCCAGCGGATCCTTCTCCCATTGAAAACGGCAATGCCCGCCCACTCTTTTTCCCGGTCGTATACAAATTTTTGCTCTTTTGCCCACATAACCCACATTTGAATGGTGCGTCCCGCCGCCGGTGTCACCGTCCTCCAAATTTTCCCAACGGTGGACAACCGCAACCCGTTATGCCGATTTCTCGTCCCAGAAAAACTTACACCCCCACAATCTCACTCCTATTCCCCGTGAATGTTCTTTCTTCCTCTCAAAATGCATTTGCATCTGCCGGCTTTGAAATCCCTGAATTTTCCCGAGTCCTCGCTTATTATTATTATTATTATTATTATTATACTTCTTCTCACTCTCAAAAGAGTCCATTCTTCCTTCGGGCCTAACGGTGAATTTTTCGCAATGTGCAACGCTCGATTTTGCGATCTTCATTCGACGCCGTAACGTCTCCATTTTTTTCTTCGCCAATATCCATTGAAAACACCATCATTCTCAATCACGCCTTCAATCGAAGTTAACGAGATTTCCATTTCCGCTTAATGATCGCTGAGCAACAAAAGAGTTTGCCTTTTTTTTTGGAAAAACCCGTTTTTCAAATTATTTTTCAAAGTTTTTGTTTCATATTTTCGGTGCTCTGAAAAGAGGACGCGAAACCATAATTTTTTAATTATTCTGCATACTTCTAATTGTTAATTATTTATAAAATTATTGTTAACATTGTTACAATCATTAAAGAGGAGAAAACAAAAAGAAGACTGACCAGTGACGTCCAGCGTCGCGGTTGTTAAAATTAAGTGCAGAAGAAAGAAAGTCATTTTTATGTACAATTGTAAAAGTGCAGAGAAATTATATAAACATATAATATAAACTGTCGTTAAGTAAAATTACAAGTATTATTGACACAAAATTATAAAGCTTGATTTGCTCTTATTGATTAATTGAATGGTTTCGTAACAAATGACGAATTTCTAACAAACAGAATTATTGAAAATATGTGTAATTTATAATAAATGATAAACATTATGTTTGCAAAATTTTGGTTGGGGGAGAGGAAGTCTCGTTCTCGTAAAATCACACGAATCATTAAAACGAAATAAAGATCAATTCGATATTCACAAATGAATATATATAGGCATACACAGGCACGGGTATAAATTCACGGACCATTTCTCTCCCTTTTACACACGTCCACAATAAATTTGTAGCGCACGCCGTGCCCAGTTATCGACGAATGATCGATCGTCATTTGTCCTCTGAAGTAAAGCATTTTACGGGTCGAAACGGTACGTGTCAGCGGGGCAGCCTGGGCTCTTCCGTTACGCGATTTTCTATACGTATATACATGACGGATATACATGTCAAGGTAATATAGCTAAAATAGTTGTCAATTTTTTTTGTATCCTGTGAAAATACCTCCACCGCAGAAAACGTCTCTTTTTATCCTTTGATTTTCGCACACAACAAATTGATGTACTTTCGCCTGTCGTATAGAGACTTCAATTGTTCGTTATAATCTTATATATAAAATTCTCCTGTCACAGTGTTTGTTCCCGAACTCCTCCGAAACGGCTGAACCGATTTTAATGCCATTTTGTACATACATTCGTTAGGCCTGAGAATAGGTTTCTATCTATTGCTAAATCCTAAAGAAAAAAAGTTATCAGTGATTGAGTGAACAAAATTTTTTTTGTCCTAAAATCGAAAAGTTTTTCATTTTTTACATTTTTTTTCAATGGTCTATTTTGATTTAATTTGATCCCCTGAGCACGAATCTACCATTAATTCCCCTTAAACACAAAATTTTCATGAAAAAAATCGTGAAAATCGTGTTTTTAGAAGTTTTTTAGGATTTTTTCATGAAAATTTTGGGTTTTGGGTGAAATTAATGATCGATTCGTGCTTAGGGGATCGAATTACATCCAAATAGACCATTTAAAAAAATATTAAAAATAAACAATTTTTTTCGATTTTAGGACAAAAAAAGTTTTTTCACTCAATCATCGATAACTTTTTTCCTCTAGGATTTGGCACTCCACTCTGCGCTCAATCTGTTCGTTATGACTTTCTCTTCAAAATGCTTTTTTAATCATTAAAATCCGATGATTTTTTGATTTTTGGCAGAATTTCAAAGTTGGACCATCGATTTTTGCCAATTTTTCCA
>JAPYZJ010002569.1:0-20150 GCA_030522765.1 Ophioninae sp. B BG-2022a
TTCTCCATTTCGTTTGGGTTTGTTTGGATTATTGGATTATTTAAAAACTCTCTTTTGTTTGGGTTTGTTTGGATTATTGGATTATTTAAAAACTCTCTTTTGTTTGGGTTTGTTTAGATTATTGGATTATTTAAAAACTCTCTTCTGTTTGGGTTTGTTTGGGTTTATGAGAATAATTAAATTCTCCATTTCGTTGGGTTTGTTTGGGTTTGTTTGGGTTTATGAGAATAATTTAATTCTCCACTTCGTTTGGGTTTGTTTGGATTATTGGATTATTTAAAAACTCTCTTCTGTTTGGGTTTGTTTGGGTTTATGAGAATAATTTAATTTTCCATTTCGTTTGGGTTAACACGGATGCGTTTGGATTATTGAAACATTCAAAAAGTCCATTTTGGCTGTTTGGGCTACTTGATGAAAGCTAGCCAGCCAAACAGCCCACCCTGTATATGTAGACGGAGACTCGGGCAGTTCGATTATACGTAATGTGGGAAAACGAGTGGTCATGCCGGGGAGTATAATGCGTTGGTTAACAGCACCTATGCATTTAGCGAAAGAGGCGAAGAAGGGAAGAGAGAGGGAGGGGGAGGGGGGGGGTACAGTTAGCCGCACGTGCTCGCGCACGACTCTCGTGTGCGGTAGTCATGACAACCCGATTTACAAGCGAGCGATTTGATTCAAACGCGTCACCGGTGTGATATTTCGGATTCAACTCGACGAGAATCCGGCCTTAATGCGATCGTGCTTTTGTGCTCGTGCTTGGATTCTGTGTTTGTGAGTTTCGACATCGAAGCAAAGTTAATCGAGTTGGAATATCAGTTTTAGAGAAACCTGAGTTTGGCTTCTCCATCGACAAACCCAAAAAAACTCTGGAATTACCGAAATTCTCGAATTCGGTTTGGGTTACGGAAACCCAAACGAACGAACCAGGAATCGTCCAAAAATGGTAGGATGTTTCGTTTTGAAAATCAAACATGGTTTTAAAAATCATGGCAATTTTGAAAAATTTGTTTTCGAGCTACTGGTACACGAAAAAACAATTATTATTATTATTGGTAGTACTATTGATATTATTATTATTATTATTTTTATTTTTATTATTTTTATGTATCTATCGATCTATTTTTTTTGGATTTCAAAAATATATATTAATTCTTATAAATGTGTCGATCCATTTTTTTTGTATTCGAAAAACAGAATTATATTTTTATAATTCCATATTTATTAAAAAAAATCCAAATAAATGACAAAAGATTTTTGGCGATTTATTTGGACCGGAATGCTGGAAACCAAAAGTAATCTCGTTTTTGTTTTTTTTTTTTTAACATCATCAGTCCCTGTATCATGCTCTCTGTGGTGTCAGCCATCTATTAATAAATTAATTTATATGCGCATATCTTCCAATCGCCCCCGCAAAAAAATGGAATAAATTTGCATTATCTTGTTATACAATGTTTCGTAATTGGGAAACCGATGGCGATTTTTGTGCCTCTCACACACTGCTTTTTTTTAAATATTATGCAGGCATATATATAAATATATTTATTTATATATTTATTTATTTATATACATGTGTGTTAACATAAACGAGTGAATAATTAAGTGGATTGCATTGCAAATGCCGATTAAATCGTCGAGCCCCAGTCTTGCAACTTCTTTGTACCATTTTTCTGTAAACGCGCTCTATATATATATATAAATCTCTCTCGTGATTGGACGAAGTATCGAAGTCGAAAAAAAATTTCGAAAAAAAAGAAAAATCAATTTTTCGTATTAAAAAAAAAAGAAAACAATTTTTCAAAAGAAAAATCCACTGACAACTCTGAAAGCGAGTTTTGATGACCGGCCTATAGAAATATTCACCGATGTCCAGAGAACGAAAAAAAAAAAACAAAAAAAAATTGACACCTCCGGAATTTACAAAAAAAAAAATACCAAAGCAGAAAAAATGATGGAAAAAACAGAATCATAGCCTAAAAAATTCATGGTTCAAAAAAATCATCGGAATAATAAATGATTGCAAAAAAAAAAGACGAAGAAAAGAAAAATGTTGTCCAGGTGACCAAAGCGCTCAAAAGATCTAGGCATATCCATAACGGTTATGAAAACGGCTATCGAAAAACGAATCGAGTCGTGAACGAAAAAAAAAGGAAAATTGAATAAGTAAATAATTTAAAAAAAAAAGGGTTCGAACGACGATAAACGAGAATATTTGAAAACAAAAAAAAAAAGAAAATCGAAAATCTATCGTTTGACGAGCACGCGTGAGAACAATTTGAAAGTATTATCGCTTACGTTTAATGTATTTATCGTATCGAACGTTCGGAGATCGGACGAAAGGACGAGAGGACCGAAAAGTTACGTAAAAAAAAAAAACAAGAAAATGCAGCAAAAAACCGTAAAAATCAAAAATTACAAATTTTGAAAAAAAAAGAAAATAATAATAAAAAATTTTTAAAAACACACACACACCCGAAAACAAAAACGCGTCACATTCGTCGAGTGATATTTTTGAAGGATTATCAGGATTCGAGGACTCAAAGAGACAGGAAAGACATCGAGTACGAATTAAAAAAAAAAACAAAAAAGAAAAAACCCCGGATACACCTATCTCGTAATTAGTAATAATAATCTACATAATTAAATCGTAAATATGAGATAACAAAGATATTGAGAATGACACATTATATTATATTAAATAAATCGAAGAATGCCAGACGAGGAAACGATAATAAAAAAAAAAACAATTGTAAATAGCTCAATGTATAAAAAAATTGTTTTAGTTACTTGTGTAATATATGATGTGTAAGTTATTACGAGATTATTACGAAAAACGTCGTTAACCTTAAGCAATACGTGTATACGTATGGGTTTATTTAAATTATTTTTTTATTTTTTTTTTCGCAATAACTTTACGACCACCCCTCACGAAGACGAATTCCAAATATACGAATAATCGAGGTACTACTGGATGAATTATTGATGTAATTTAGTATTGATGTAATTCCGTAATAAATGAATAAATTAAGGCTTGGAAATATTAATTTTACATTATTCATCATAATTCAAGTGAAACTCGACGATATTGCTCGAATTTTGCAACAAAATTATTAACTGTTTATATTTATATTATTTTTATATCATATATACTACATATATAAAATTATATATTTATTTTTTTATTACAATTATTAAAAAATTCATGCAATACTATTGCATCAAAAAACTACAATTCCCCAAAGTATCAAAAATTTCGTTATTGTCAGTTTTCTAACATCCATCCAAAAATAGTCAAAAAAATATATACATATTTTTTATCTTTCAAAATCTATCCCCAATCCCCCACAATTTCGGCTTTTCCCATCATCAAAAAAACCCATTAAAAAAAAAAAATTCCAAAATTTCTCATCCTTCTCCAATCTTTGCACACCCACCCAAAAAAAAAATTTTCTCCAGCTCCGTCCTTTTTCTTCATTCTTCAGTATCCATCCAGCAATACCTCGATTAACAAAACGACGATTCAGTCGACCAATAAAACTACCAAAAAAACCCAAAAAAAAACCCTTCCCCCCCCCAAAAAAAAAGAACAATATCGATGTTAATATCAAAGAGATTTATTCCCAACACTGATTCAATAGTGAAAGTTTCTTTTGCTATTAAAATCACCATAGCAACAGCAACCACAACAATAATATTAATAACGATGTAAATAATAACAAATAACAATAACAATAATAAAAATAATATTAATAATAATAATAATAATAATAATAAAAATTGTGTAACGTCGTTATAAGTACGAACGAACGAGTATGGGTGTAAGTGAAAAAAAGAGATTGTGCCAAATGACGTACACGTTGGATACACTGCCTAAATCCCCCCCCCCCTCCCACTCCTCCCAAATTTCCTCCCCTCCCCTAATTTTCTTCCCTGGCATGAAATATAATAAATAATTAATATATGATAATCGTGAGTCGAAAAAATTGGGGAGAGGAGGGGGAAGGGCCGGGGGGGGGGTGGAGGGGGGACAGAAGGGAGCGAAACCAACGAGAGAAATTTGCCGACGCGAAAATATCGAGCTGGACGAGCGCACCCGTAGAATCATCCGGTTTAACAGAATTATTAATAGCACGAGAGAAATCCAGGCTCGATATCACCGAATAATTTTCAATGCGAGCACACAATGGGTAAACCGGGGCGGGGGACCATGAACGCCGTTGCGTGCATTGTCAAAAGTTACTCGATTCGATGTGCGTTTCCAACCGACCGAAAATTTCGACCGTTTCCACGTAGATGCTCAAAAAAGCCTCATTATCCCCCCCCGGTCGTCCCTCTTTTGACAACCGAATGGAAGCCAGGAGTGTCGCACGTAAATGCGAGCACGAATATTCATTAATTTTGATTTTTTGCGGTTTTTTTGGAATTTCAGAATTTTTTAGAATTTTCGAGAGACAGAAAAAAAGTTAATTTCAAATATCGTTTTCGTTTTTGATCATTTCGATTTATGTATATGTATTTGTTTGTTTTTTTTGGGGGGGGGTTTATAGTTTTTATTTTTTTTTGTTATTTTTTCAATTTGAAAAAAACCGGGTCGAAAAGTGAGTCGAAAAAACGATTTAAAGTGTTGTTTTTTGTGGGGATTTTTTTGTTGTTGTAAATTTGTTTTTCTTCTTTTTTTAACTCGAAAATCTTTAAGACTATTTAGTTTCCTCGCGAAACGAAAAAGCACGGTACGACTCGATACCTAAATCTAGCGATAGATAAGTAAATGCACATATGTATTGAGGTGTGTCGAAAAAGAGAATAAATCCTTTAAATGGAAGCACGACAGCGATTTTCGAAAATAGAAATTCTTTAAAGATGTCACGAAATTACGATTTTTTTGTATTGTCATTAATAACGAATACTCATTTGTTCAAAATTAAATTTAATGAAAATTAATTATTAAATTAAAATTAATCGAATTAAATTAAATTAAAATCAATTAAATAATTGTAATTATATTCGACTATAATATTTCAATTATTGGATCCAATAAAACGGGGAACAAAATATCATGTGCACCAATTGAAGATTATATCATATAAAAAACGAATTTCTTTTTTCTGCTCGATAAAATTGTTTCGAAGCAGTCGAAATTGAAATTTTTTGCACACACCGTTTAATATGTATGTGTAAGCATTTACAATGAAAATATATTCACTTGCAATCACCGTATTGGCCGACTCGTTCGTTGCTTAAAAATCAGCTTTTAAATTTGGATATATTTGGAAAAGAAAATCGTATTCTCGGCTAATTTAGTGATTCGTAAGTTCGTATTGCGTTCCTGTACATAAATGTATAACGTAAGCGTAATCTAACCGACTTAAATGTTTATATATATATATCCTTATGTATATATGTCTGCAGTGCATGTATAGGGTAATTTAATCGAATAAAAATCCATCAAACATGAACATAAATTAATAATTAATGAGTCATCATGGTTTTATTATTTTTCCAAATTTTATTCATACCGAAATCTATTTTTCGAAAATACAATTTAATTTTACTGTTTTCTTTTTAATACGAAACATTTTTTTCACTATACATAATTATTTGTTTTTTTTTCATGAAAAATAATTATTCGTTTGTACAACAAAAAAATACCAAGTTTACAAATAATTCAACGAAAAATAATTTATCAATTTTTTCATGACTAGGCAAAAAACCCGAAAAATAAATCATTTGTCTGACTATAATTTTCTTTTATTTTTGAAATAAAAATGTCAAATAAATCGTAAAACGTATTTATTTATTTGTCCCTCAGTAATTATCAAATTTCAACCCATAATTTAAGGGGCATAATTTGGATCTTGACCTTAAACGACCTTGGGGATGATCTTTTTTTAAAAAATAGCTCGAATTACCGGTCACCCTGTACATATATGGACGCACACACATATATATAAGGATTTTCCCATAGACGAATAAAGGGCTGAATGCGAGCATATTTATGAGATTTCTTCGCCACTTCATTCGAAATTATCGAGCGATGCAGGAAAGAAGAGAGAACTTTTATCCCCCCTCATCCGTGCTAAAAATCAACGAGCCAAACTATCATTGTTATCGGTTCCCGGATCACGAACTTTTTCAACGAAAAAAAATCATTAATCGTTAAAATATAATAAATACGAAGAAACAAACGATCGCTGAAATTATACACGGACACACATTCAATGTCAGTGATTGAGATGTTCAATAAAATGTTGGCCACTTATTGATAAAAATATACCCGATCATTTTATACCTCAAAAATGAAAAAAAATCCAAAATGGAAAAAAAATGGTTTAGTTTTTAAACTATTGTTTATTATTTTGAACGAAATTATCGATAAATAATAATGATTTTTTTATCCGAGTGAATATTATTTTTTGTTCTTTATTTATTTATTTATTTATTTAATTATTATCTTTGTAAGTATTCCCTTCTTCCTAGTTATTTTATTTATGAAATAACTAGGAAAAAAATATCTTTATGACTTTGTTTTTGTCTTCAACAATATTAATATTAAAAATATATCAATGCCTGGAATTTGTTCTCATCGTGAATTTCAAACTGCTGGGTGAAGGAAAATCCAGATATCGATCCCACAGTGCAACGAGGTAAGTAATAAAACCAGTATTTAAGATGAGTTCACAGTTGTTTTTTTTACATAATTCTGTTTCTCGTGACTCGCCCTGTATCCACGTTGACATGCACTTGTGTATACGTATACTTATCCCTACTCGACTATTTACCCATTCACATACATGCTAGTACAAAAGTTTTAAGCACTCTATATTATCCAACTTTCAAAAACGTCATTTAAAAAATAAATCATTAAAGTATTATTTTTAATGATTTATTTTAAAATATTTAATCATTTTATAAATATTGTTTTAAAGAATTAGTAATATTTAAAAAAAAATCAATATCTTTTTATAATGTAATTGTGGCTTGGATTATCTATATTAATTAAAATATTATCAATAATTTTTCGATATTAATGCAAATATGAATATAAGCCAATAAAATATAAATAATAATTCAAATAATGTTCATAATTTTTTTATATTAATTTGAATATGAATATAAGATAATAAAATATAAATATTCATTTCAATATTATTAATAACTTTTCGATATTAATGCAAATATGAATATAAGACAACGAAATACGAATATTAATTAAATATATATATTATATAAACTATTATATAATATATATATAATATATTATTAATAATATATATTATATAAACTATTTTTAATTTAATATTATTTAAAAAATGGATATATTTGTTAAAAAAAATAAATATTTCGTAACGAAAGCTTAGTACTTTTAGGCAAGTCTGTATACATCGACGTACGTGTGCAGTGGGCGAACTTCGGATGCAAAAATTGCGCGTATACGTGCCATTCAAAGAGGTTGGGAAGCTCACTTGATCGCGACAGTTCGCCCTTTGGAAGCTCGTTTTTCTTTATTTCCGTCTCTCACAGTTGGTGGCTCCAGGTGTGCTGGAGCTCTTTGACCCTCTCGACTCCCTTCAAAAGTCTGCCTTTGCAGATAGAAATAGGCCGGGACGAACGTCATCCTTTCCCTGTACCGTCTACCGGAACATCAGGGACTTTGCAAGAGTGAGCCGATCGAAGAAAAAAAAAAAACAAAAAAAACAAAAAAAAAACGAAAAAAAAATAAAAAAATAAAAAAATAAAGTTTCATGCTTCCCTTTGCTTCCCGAGCTTTTTTTTTCGAATAAAGTGAACGCGCACCCTGGGGATTCGGGTCGTTGAGAAATTTCAATAATTTTCGTACACAGATGTGTAAGCTCGGTGTGTACAGGCGTCAAGTGTATGGGCCAATATCGGCTCGCAATTGATCTCGCGAGACTGTTCATTTATACGGGTTTGCCATTTTATGAAGCATATTCAGACCCGAACGAGAACCTATCGTTTCTATTTATTTAAATATACAGGGTGTCCCACGACGAAATTTCGGAAAATTAGGGTGGAGGAGGGGGGGGGGGGGGAATTCTGAGTCGATTGATACAAGCATTTATGGAAACATTAGAAAACAAATCTACCATTTAATTCTCCTTGAATTCTCCACTTCTAGGGAAAATTGGCAAAAAAATATTTTGAAAACGTTTTTTTTCATTTTTCCTATCTAATTTTGTACTTTCGGCAAAAACTCGGGTATATTCGTAATCAGCGGAAAATTTACGATGAATCAGACACTTTTTAAAGTTTAAAAATGGATAAAAATTTTTTTTTGTTTTCTCGGCCACTTTTCCGGAATCCCAAAAATCACGATATTTCAAAAGGTCGTAGAGTAAGCTTCATTTATGCTATGGGGATTTAATTGGTGGGTTTGAAAAAGCTTTTTGCCTGACTTAAATAATGGCGTTGGATTTAGATCGATACCTCTCGTAGTTTCCCCGGAAAGTCCACTGGAAAAATCGGAAAAAAAGAGGCAAAGGGGTATGTATGGAAAAATTGGCAAAAATCGATGGTCCAACTTTGAAATTCTGCAAAAAATCGAAAAATCATCGGATTTTAATTATTAAAAAAGGATATTGAAGAGAAAATCATAACGAAGAGATTGAGCACAAGGTGGAGTGCCAAATCCTAAAGGAAAAAAAGTTATCAATGATTTAGTGAAAAAACTTTTTTTTTCCCAAAAATCGGGACAATTTTTGGATTTTTAATATTTTTTTTATTAGTCCATTTCGATGTAATTTGATCCCCTGAACCCGAATCGACCATTAATTTCCCTCAAAATCAAAAATGTCCGTGAAAAAATCGTAAAAAACTTCTAAAAAGACGTTTTTTTTTTTGCTATGCGCAGTGCTTTCGACGAAAACTCGATGATTGTCGTAATCAGCGGAAAATTTGCGATTGGATAGATGCTCAAAACTATTTCAGAATCGAAAAAAAATACGTTCGACCCTCTTTCAGCCCTAAGAGGGTCGAAATGAAATAAAATAATAATAAATTATTTTATGAGGTAAAACGAAAAAAGGATTTTGAGAACTCTTTTTTATTCGATTTTGTAACTTTTTAGTAATAAAAAAAAATATTTCTTTAAAATCTATAAAACTGTGAAAGCATTTTTGAACTCGCAAAAAAAATGGGAAAAGTGGAGTACCTGATACTTTACTTTTGACAGAGGCTGTAACGTTACCTATAAATATTGCTGCGAACTAAACCGGCACTCTCGTGTGTCATCCTTATGAATATGTTATCGAGTCCTCTTCTGTGACCGGATTCTAGCACGTTTCACTCGTGTACACAAGCTATACAGCAATATTTATAGGACATTCCACGAGGAATAGTTTAATCCCATTCAGCCTCAGCGAAATATTAACAAAAATTTTTACGCCATAACAAAAGATTATTTTATTTATTATAAATATTTTATTTATAATTTACGATTTTAGAATAATTATTGATTCAAATATTACTATAAATCTTTCAATTATTATTACTATTTATGATTCAATGAATGTTAATAATTATTCAATTATTATCCTTGAAATTCTTAAGATAAAAAAAAACTTTCAAGTTTTATAAAGAAAATTTCGAGTTTCAAAAAAGAGTTTTAAAAATTCTCAAATTTATATGAAATTAAAAATAGAAAAAAAAGACAAATTATGAAATTTATAAATATTGAAGTTTGAAAATAAAAGAATTTTCGAGTTTGATATAAATATTATAATTTAGCAACAAACTATTGTATTTCAGTTTATTTTTTGTCAGTGACATTTTGTAACCAGTATTTTATTTATATATATTTAACAAAAAAGGTCGTATATGCTTCCCTTGACTCGTGTTCCACGCTTTTCTCTGAAGGATAATAATGACTATGCATACGATACGATCCGTCCTAGCCCAAAGGATTTCATATAAATGATAATGTACTGCAGCTACCGGTTAGTTGGTGACTTTGGCTTTCCCTCTTTTGGCCGATTTCTCGACGCCCGGCTTCCACTTTGTGGTTCAAAGGAATTACAAATTTCACGCTCGTGATTGACCCCGGAAGGAAAAATCGATCGTGGAAACGTATAGATACATAGGGTGCCGATAAAAAGGAAAAATAATTGGGCGATCAATTAAAATCCGGAATAAAAAATGTGTTATCAGTTATGATCCAAAACCAAAAACTTGTTATAAAAAAGAATGAATTAAATAAATAAAGACAACAAATAAATTAAATTAATCGAATAAATTGAATAAATTTAATTTAATAAATGCAATAAATTTCATACATTTAATTAATTGAATATATCAAATTATCAATACTTAAGCCAAACCAAAAAACTTGTTATTATCAGTAATTAGCCAAAACCAGAAATTTTTTATTAAAAAAGAATGAATGAAATAAATGAAATCATTAAATAAATTCAATTAATTGAATACATTGAATAATTTGAAAAAATTGAATAAATTGAATAAATTAAATTTATTAAATCCAACAAATCAAATTATCAATAATTAATCCAAACCAAAAACGTACTATTATCAATAATTATCCAAAACCAAAGAATTGTTATCAACAATACCCAATAATAACCCAAAATCATAAACTTTATTTCCCCAATTTTTGAATAATTTTGTAAATTTTCTAATATCCATCGAATGACACATAAATTTGTGATAACTCTTCCCAAACCGGATGCAGGGTGGGCATTTAATTTGATCATTTTGTAGACCGCCAGAACTCGATATGGCCACTCGTGATACACATCCCAGGAGAAAGTTATCTGAGGGGGGCGTACCAAGCGTTTGAGTGGAAAACTTTTCCGCTGGCGATGCAACTTTTCTTTCACTGCTGTATATAGGCCAATTCCAAACTAGTTGTATCTGTGCAATTTTGACGACCCAAACGGTTTCACTCCTATATTTTAGCGATTAATCGTTCGTTTAGAGAGTCTGAACTTATGGAATTAAAAATAAGTTTAAATCGTCGTCAAATTTAATTTTAATAAACAAAAAATTTAGCACTTAATTCTATGACCAATTCGATTAATTATAGTGATCATTGCACTCAACGTCATCGACGCATACGAAGTGAAAGTTAATGACAAGAGGGTCACAAGTAACGAAAGTTTACTCGATATATTTTTAAAACAATTATTTTTCCGGAGTTATTCATTCCAACGAGTATAATAAAGGACTCGTCGAGAACGAATAATTAATCACTTTGGAAGCATAATTAACGAGGGAACCACTCAATAAACCGGAAATAAAAAAGGATGAAAATAAGTGATAGTGCAGAAGTGAAATTGATGACAATAAGTTTTAAAAGAATTTTAGTTCGGTAGAGTATGACCAAGGGAGTCTTTTTTTATTTTATTTATTTATTTGCTGAATTTTTTAAATGTATTTAATGTATTTCATTTATTAAATCCATTAAATTTATTTAATTCTATTAAATACATGTAATTTGTTTAATTCAATTAAATCATTTAATTCATATAATGTACTTATTTATATTTCTTATTATTTAACGTGAGACCAACGTAAATTACGCAATCAGTGTCTAATTGCCTCGTAATCGATTGGACGAAGTTGGTCCCAGGAAACAAACGCTCGTAGCTTCAAAGGTTTAATATTTCACCTCGCTCTTATAATGGGTGAGCACACACTCGATATTTTTTTTTTTCTTTAGGGTGACTGCGTCAAAAGCTATGACGCTTTGCTCGAGCCTGCGTTCACCAGTAATTTTCGAGCTCGCTTATTATTAAAATTACCAGGCTAAATTACCTAACGTTAGGTATTTTTTTATTATTTCATTTTTCTTTATTTATTTATTTACAGTTATTTATTTATTTTATTATTATTGATCGATTTATTTTATATCATTATGTGTTTATGAATTCCTTTATTTATTTATTCACTATTTTTTGTGATTTTTCATTTAATTTAAATTTTGTTTTTCTTTTAATGTTTTTTTTGTTTTTTTTTTCTTCAAAGGCAGTCTCACGCCAGATCAATTTCTTGGCTACTCCACGAAAGAAAACGACAGAATCAGCCGAGCACACACACAGATAAATATAAGCCTTCCCACTGAAAGATATCCCCATGACTGTTGGGATATATCCCTAGGCACACGCCCAACCCACATGTATGGAGACAGGATACATCGCAGGTCCATAAAAGTTGTACCTATCCAGGGGGATCTCGCTCTGAATGTTGTATATCACTCAGAACGTCTGACAAGGATATTTTCGCCCACCTACACAAAACCGGTCCATATTTCATTCGTAAAAGCTCCGCGAACTTTACGAGTCGAGCTTAACCTTCCGCGACTCGAATGATCAAGAATATTAATCGATCTCAACGTTTCTCGAGGACTCTTGATTTCGAAGTGGAAAATTCAATTTTTTTTTTTTCAAAAAATTCACTTTTTTAAAGTTTGTTTGTAAAAATATTTTTGGATGAGTTAGAGAGGAGATTTTCGAAATTACCGAACCGATTGGGGAGGAATTTTGACTGGAAATTTTTTAGACTTTTACAATTTTTGTTTGGCATAAAAAAGTAGGAAAACGTGAAATTTGGTTTTCTTTGTTTTCTTTCAGGGCCATTTTATAATTTTTGATAATTTTGTTGTTTTCGTAATTCGTTGTTTATTAAATACTGAAAAATTCCGTAGCTTTTTGGTTTTTGATTTCTTTATGAAAAATCCAGTATTTTTATTTTGTTATACTTCTTTATAAAAAATTCAATCCATTTTCAAAAACCTCATTGAAAATTAATTATCTTCATAAATAATTTCAATAAAAATTCAGTATCTTCTCAATAAATCTTATTTTTAAAAATCAGTACTTATTTATTTCTTCAGAAAAAATTAAGTATCTTTGTTTTTTTATTTCTTCCCAAAAAATTAATTATCTTTGTTAATAATTTCATGAAAAATTCAATAAAATTTTTTTCTTTTCGTGGACCTTAAGCGGAATCATGCCTTAATCTCCAAGTAGGGTAATCAGTGAATAATTGCTTTCTTTCGGCCTCCTTTCGTCCTGTATCAAGTTTGATCGATCGTAAAAAATAAATTGACAAAAAAAAAGTAATTTATTGCATCTTTGGTGCAATAACTCATCTTTGGCCATAATTCGAGTCTAGTACAATTCAACTTTGAACCCCCCCTTCTGCGGAGGCTAGTGTTTGACTTCTAATTGTGAGTATACCTCGGTATACGTATCGTGTATTCGTGTAGTGTTAGTAATTCTCTCTCGGTTGTTTGCCGAGCTGAGAGATCATCAAAAGCTGTTTGCAACGGTTCAACCTGGACTCGATGTCTCTGCTGCGACAAGCTATGTGCGAGGGACGCTTCGGGGCAATGCTCGCGGAAACACGAACAGGATGGCTGCCTGTAGACCAAATACATACAACGCGATGATACTTTAACCGTAACAACACGTACATACACTCATATATTCTCAATAAACACATACATATAGATTTTGTGTATAAAATACCTATATGTGAAAAGTACATCAAAATATCACCATTTTTTCGAGCTAACCCAAAACTTCATCGTGATATATTTAATCAAAAAGCCAAAATCCTGAAATTAAAAATTACATGAAAATCCTCGAATTATTTATTAAATGACAAAAAAAACTTCGAATTAAGAATTAATCAACAAATATTGTCGAACTTAATCGAAGAATTAAAAATTAACAGGGATCCTTAAATTTAATGCTTGAATTAAAAATTAAACAATAAAAATTCTTGAATTAAACGTTAAACGAAAATCCTCGAATTAATTATTAAACGACAAAAAAACTTCGAATCAAGAATAAATTTTAAAAAAATTGTCGAACTTAATCCTCGAATTAAAAATGAAACAATAAAAATTCTTGAATCAAAAATTAAACGAAAACCCTCGAATTAATTATTAAGTGGCAAAAAAAACTTCGAATTAAGAATTAATCAACAAATATTGTCGAACTTAATGCTTGAATTAAAAATTAAACGAAAATCCTTGAATTTAATGCTTGAATTAAAAATTACACAACAAAAATCCTTGAATTAAAAATTGAACAACGAAAATCCTCGAATTAATTATTAAGTGACAAAAAAAAACTTCGAATAATGAATTAATCAACAACAATCGTCGAACTTAATCCTTGAATTGAAAAATAAATACTCAAAATCCTCGAATTTTAAATTCCCAAACAAAAATCCCCAAACCGAATTTCAACCCTAAAAAAACCCCAAACTACCCCTAAACCCAACCCAAACCCATATCTATAAACAAGCACATAGTACAAATACAAAACCCAAACAAACCCAAACAGGCTATTAATTACATACAAAGTAAAAAAAACCCAAAACTGTTTCAAGCTAAATTAAAATCACATTCCAAAATCCAAAATTCACCAAAAAAAAAACCTCTTCTCCCAAATTGCCATTTAGACCTGACCTCAAAGAAGAGGGTATTCTACCCCAATGATCCCAGACTGCATTTGAGCAAAACTAAGATTGTTGGTACAAAAATTTGGTGGATTTTCAAAGATCGTCTTGATGACGAAATCGATATTGCATTTTCTAATAATAACATCAAATGATCACATTAGCCAGTACAGGTATGAGCCAATTTGCATATTACTAAGGAGAAGGCCGACACTGCAATAGCCCATTGTACATAATCGTAGTTAGCAAAGGACGAGTGGAGGGGGGGGGGGAGGGGGCGTCGTCATTATCGAGCCAACCTTGTCACGAGGTGGCAATTCTCTTTGACGCAAAGTCAAGTCGGTTCTCCATACCGACCACAGCCTTACGTGGCCACCCAAACTGATATCCCGGAAGTGTTGCGCAATCATGACGTTCGGATACCTTATGACGGATTTATTGATACAATTATCGCTATAATAGCGATCGTATAATTGTTTTCGAACGATCACTCATCGTTTCGTAATACCTTGAAGAGAAACCATCCAGAGTTTATTCAGTTTCTTGCCAGAGTTTATGATGGTTCCATTGGGTTTCTAAGTGGATGACTTAGTGCCTGATAGAAATTGGAATTTCGATTTTTTTTTCTGTTCATTTTTGGAGGTTAACGATTTGTCTTCGTTATTGGGGTTTTTGAGGTAATTGAAGAACTGGGACGATTTTTTTATTTTTGTTTGGGTTTGTTTGGGTTTTTGTGGATTTTTGCGGGTTTTTTGAGGAATTGAAGAGCTAAAACGCTTTTTCTACTTTTTTTGGGTTTGTTTCGGTTTTTATGAGTTTTTTTAACTACTTGGAGAGCTAAAACGCTTTCCTACTTTTATTTTGATTTTTGTGGGTTTTCAAAAATACTTGAAGAGCTAAGACGCTTTTCCAACTTTTGTTTGGGTTTGTTTGGGTATTTTGAAATTTTTCGAAGTACTTGAAGATCTGCGAAGCTTCTCCATCTTTTCTTTCAAAAATTGAGTTTCTTTAGGTTCGTTCTAGTCCAACATGATAAAAATCATAAACTGAGGAAAAAAGTATTTCCGGCAGTTACGATTTCGTCACATTTCTGTATCAACATTCCGCCAAAAAGACGAACGTTATCCAAAAAAAAAGCGCAGAATTACTCAATAATCCTATGATGAGCAGGCGTTTGGATATACGTGGGTACACCTACGCGTCTTTATTTGCTCGGGTGATTAACGTGGTCGAAGCCGAGTGCACATTTAGCTGCATAATAAACATTCTCGGTGTACCCCAGTCTACTGTAGACATTACAGCCGGTGAGGAAATGTACCGAACGGATGTGTATATAGACATGTGCACGCATCCCCACCCTGACCCTTAAGGGGTGAAGGGTGGCTTCCGAGTATAGCTAAATACAACCGCATTTACCAGCCGCAAACACGATGGCGAACGAGAGGAAAAGAAAACCGAAGTAGGTCTCCAACGAAGTGAACGAAAAAAGACGAGAAAGAGAAAAAAAGAGAAAGAGAAAGAAGAAAAAAGGGGTTGGAAAAGACTTTCGAAAGACAGACTTTTGTAAAAGAAACAACCTTCCACGGGAAAAGGGTGAAAAAGGAAAAGACAAAATGAGAGGTGATTGTGCCCGTGTTCATGAAAACCGTGTATGGAGTTGCGCATAAACAGGTTCGGTTGTAAGCACTTCCCAAAGCACGTTAAAACTATTCGCCACAGGATTGTACTGGTAGCATTAGCCCTTTGTCCCTTCGTCCTTCACCTTGTCCTACGAGTCTACTTTTCTTCTCCCTTTTTTTGTTTTTTTTTTTTTTGAGACGATGTTCCAACCCTGTTTCGTTGCAATCTTCCCTTATGACGGTTCATTCGCTAGAGTCCAATTGGATAAAGCAATTTTCAACGTTTTCCTTGCCTCGGAAAGAACCCTAACGAACTTCTAGGGAGTGGAAGTTGAATGAAAAAGACGCCGAAGACTGGCAATCATCAATGATGGAATTCTATTGGGACATGGGAAAGAACTAATCGTTATTTGTTTGATGACGAATAACTAGATGATCAGAATATTCAGATTTTGATGGATTTCAACATTTCTACGTTTTCGGAATCCAAAAAAGCGAAGTGAGCATTCTGGATGTTACTTCATACCCCAATAGGCCCAGATAACGTTTTTTTGGGTTTGTTTGGGTTCTACGTTTTCTGCGCAGACAACATTTCTACGTTTTCGGAATCCAAAAATGCTGAGTGAGCATTCTGGATGTTACTTCATACCCCAATAGGCCCAAATACCGTCTTTTGGGTTTGTTTGGGTTCTACGTTTTCTGCGCAGACAACATTTCTACGTTTTCAGAATCCAAAAATTCTGAGTGAGCATTCTGGACGTACTTCATACCCCAATAGGCCCAAATACCGTCTTTTGGGTTTGTTTGGGTTCTACGTTTTCTGCGCAAACAACATTTCTACGTTTTCGGAATCCAAAAATGCTGAGTGAGCATTCCAGACCTACATCATACCCCAATAGACCCAGATACGGTCGTTTTACCAAAAACGATATAAATCGAACGAAATGGACCCGGAATGTCGTTCAATCTTGCCAATAACTCGATAACCTTCAGCTATCGAAATCACTGACCAAAGTTTTCACCCAACAACATCCAATTGGTGCCAATTCGGTTTTTACCTTTTTTCGTCTAGTTCAATGACCCGGTCTATTTGTAGCTTCGAGAGAAACAGAGATAGCGAAGAGGGATCGATCTCGAGATGGAAACTTGACTGTCGCCATTTTACTTGAGTTTTTTTGTTTGGACATCTGGGGATTTCTCACGGACTCGCTGGATAGCCGGTAGTGCCAGCCGGACCGACAGTAAGCTGATAATTGAGCTCTTGAATAATTCCCAACAGCAACAGTAACGGGCTAGTTACTTGATTCACATTAAGCTTATCAAAACGCGAGCCCACTTTCCAAAATCCCAAAACTATCAAACCCACCATCCTCATTCGAGAGTTTCATTTGTATTTTCATGAAAACTGAAACGACGAAATGGAATGGTTCGAACTGGAAAAATGTTTATTCAGTCGTCGCGTCTTTTATTAGCTGACTGGAATTGAATCAATTATCAAGTTTGCAAGCTACGCCAATTGGACTTGGACTCATGAAGGATGAAATATGATCTGAGGTGAAAATGTTTGATCCTGGTTGATTTGTTGTTGGTCCTTTTTTATCCTAGTGGATTTATAATTGGTCCTTTTTGATCGTAGTTCATGTCTAATTGATCCCTTTTTATTCCAATTAATTTCTGATTAGTCCTCTTTTATCCCAGTTGATTACTAATTAGTCCTTTTTTATTCTTATTGATTTCTAATTAGCCCTTTTTTATTCTTATTGATTTCTGATTGGTCTTTTTTAATCCTAGTTGATTTTTAATTAATAATTTTTTTATTCTTATTGATTTCTAATTAGTCCTTTTTGATCCTGATTGATTTCTAATTGGTCCTTTTTAATCCTACTTGATTTCTGACTGACCCGTTTTTATTCTAATTATTTTTTAATTAGTCCTTTTTTATCCCAGTTGATTTTAAATTGGTCCTTTTTAATCCCAGTTGATTTCTAAATGACCCTTTTTTATTCTAATTATTTTTTAATTACTCCTTTTTTATCCCAGATGATTTCAAATTGACCCTTTTTGATCCTAGTTGATTTCTAGCTGACCCTTTTTTTATCCTGATTAGTGATAGTTCCAATTGTTTTTTAATATTTGTGTTTCCTCTTTTTTGGTTTGAAATTGATGGTGATTGGAAGGCCAGAACATCCGGAAGCTCCCAGGATTTCCGAATATATACCCAGGTACTTTTCCCAAGCCAAATACGTAGGACGAAATAATTCAACGGATTTAATTACCGCGTGTGTATCGCGCGATTTATATGCAACCAAAACCACTATTTCGGCTGCAGACGGCGGGGCTTTCTTTTATCCGTAGATTAGTTAATTTTCCTCCTCTACGTATGTGGATCACGAGAAGGGACTGTGGTCCCGAGATCCCTGACGTAATTAGCTACACAATAGGAAACAGCTGCCGGCTATCGGCAGCCCTGTTACCCCCCCGCCCCTCTCTCGATACTCTATGCAGTTCTCGACACCACCGTTATCCAATCTCTCCTAGCACAGACAATTATTACCCTTTGAAAGGGATATACTTCCAAATTTTAACAAACGATGGATACAAGAATTACCCAATATGTAAACGAGTATAGATAGTGGATAATGATAGACCGTGTCTTTCTGTAATTCTGCAAGTAAAACTCATTGGGATAATTTTTATTTTTATTTTTTTTATTTATTAGAATTTTTTTTGAAATTTACTCGGAATTTTTTTTCAAAATTTTATTAAAATGATTTTTTTTTATTCTTTAGTCTCTTTCTGTAATTCAACAAGAAAAAGTCATTGGTATGATTTTTATTTTATTTTTTTATTTGTTCAAAATTTTTTTTCGAAATTTAGTTAGCATTTTTTTTCAAAATTTTATTAAAATGTTTTTTTTATTCTTTAAAATTGCGAGTTTATTCGAATTTCATTTCATTAAAAAATATACGTCTATCGGTGTTTTTCGAGGTAGAAAATATCACGTGGATAAAAAAAGCTCTCTTCGCTTTTCTCTCTATCAAAAGGGAAAAACTTTAGCAGACATCAACGAGCGACCCACTTGTTCCCTTTTTTTCCGATACGAAATATTTTCGTCTCAAACGTTTCCGGCGGATGAAAACGGTGATGAGAGAAAGATTTGAAATTTTCGATGAAAGGGAAATTTTTCTCGAAATATCACCTACACGTACGGACTTCCGGTACGTTTTTTGTCAAACAATAAATAAGCCCTGTGAATTTTGCCGGCTCCAAATGTATCCGTTGATAACGCAGAGTGGAGGTGTGCCGCACTCTAGATAATCCAAAAACTTTTGCCACTTGGACTTATCCAGCGAACTTGCTTATAGCGATACAGTCGAGAGCCCTTCTATTCTCTCAGCCTTTTCCTCCTATCTCCTGCTTTGCATTCAGCAATATACAAGGTGAAGAAAAAGTACGAAAAACCCTAGAACTTCCCTAGAATTTCTTATTTAAAAAAAAACACCAAAAAGAAACCCCTTGAACTCGAAACGACCTTGAAAATTAAGTTCAAGGTCAAATCGGTGAGGTCAAAAGGTCACGATTGAATTCCTCGTTGAAAAGTACCTAAAAACCCTTGAAAACTTTCTGTAATTTATTTGAAAAGAAAAGAAACTTGAAACGACCTTGAAAATTAAGTTCAATGTCAAATGTGTGAAGTGAAAATGTCAAGGGATAGGAAAAATGGCGAACGGACTTTTTAGTGATAAGATTTTTGAAAAGAGGAAACCGTTAATTATAGTTTTGCTTTTTGTAAAAAATTTTGCTTTTTTTTGCGGTTTTATCAGGTGTTATTTGACGAAACAGCAGGTATATATATATATATATTTGTAAAGCGGTCGATGAGGGGACTTTTTTTAGATCATAACGACTCTTGTCGGGACAGTTGGTGTATGTCAGGACAGTCCTGACAATTTTTTCTTAAATCTGTATATTGTCGGGACATGTCTGGGCAACTACTACCTGGTAGGAAGGCTTCTTTTGGTCACAGATTGGTGTTACTCAGGACAACATCTACAAGCGTCCCGAGATTTTTCCATATCCATAAATGTCCCG
>JAPYZJ010002570.1:0-20149 GCA_030522765.1 Ophioninae sp. B BG-2022a
GGTTTGTGTGGATTCTATTTTTCTCCGAAAATCTAGAAAATCTAGGAACGACCGCGAAGCTTATAAAACGAACGCAGCGATAAAAAGAAAATCTTCAAAGGGCCACGAATCCTCATATAGATAATTTTTTTGTTTGGGTTTGTTTGGGTTTGTGTGGATTTTATTTTTCTCTGAAAATCTAGAAAATCTAGGAACGACGGCGAAACTTATAAAACGAACGCAGCGATAAAAAGAAAATCTTCAAATGGCCACGAATCCTCATATAGATAATTTTTTTGTTTGGATTTGTTTGGGTTCGTGTGGATTTTATTTATCTCCGAAAATCTAGAAAATCTAGAAACGACCGCGAAGCTTATAAAACGAACGCAGCGATAAAAAGAAAATCTTCAAAAGGCCACGAATCCTCATATAGATAATTTTTTTGTTTGGGTTTGTTTGGGTTCGTGTGAATTTTATTTTTCTCCAAAAATCTAGAAATTCTAGAAACCGACCGCAGTGGTGTAACAAGGATTTGGAACTTTGGAGGTTAAAGGAAACCATTGGCAGGCGATAAGCACATCGTATTTCCAAAAAAATTCGCGATCGACGATACGATAGGGTGAGTGAGTAAGGGCATCGAACGAATGGAAACAAACACCGAAGAATCTGAAAAGAGAAAGAGATCCTAAAACCTCGAATGCCAAAGGCGCGGTCTGGTGCGTCGATAGGTGGATTGTGGGTTGGGTTGAATTTCACACGATAAAAACAAACGAGGGAGCTGTGATCGAATCGAGAATTGACGGGCGCGACAATGGCAGTGTTGAGGAGAAAGGGATTGCGACAGGGATTGTAGGTTGGGAAAAAAGAGAAAGAGATAGCGGAGAAAAAAAAAAAGCACGATCGTTACGGTGAATTCCAGCGAATTGACGAGACGTATCGAGTCATGGATCGTTTCAGAGGCGTTCTTCACTATCCACGATAACGTTTTGGAGGCCATGTCGACGCGAAGGTGCCCTTTGCGTTTACGAGCCCTCATACAGTCCAAGTAAAACGGGTTGGAAAATACGACGAAGCGCCAATATGGACGCGATCGTGTCTTTGCGATTCCACCCCCTCTCCACCATGCCCTCAAAATTTCTCTTTTTATCTTCCTCATTGCCTTCTTTCCTCATGTGTATACTTTGATGCTCACTCAGAACGAGACGAGAGAGACTCGTTTTGTTGGTCCACCGATATTTCTGCTGTTCCTGCTGCTCGTACGTTTCGATAGCTGGAGTGACCGATAAGAGCTCGATTTCGTTCTAGGGTAGTATCCCTCTTTCCCTCTCTCTCTTGTCAGAACCTCCCGGGAACAATTACGTAGGTCACATTCCCTGCGAAATCGACAATCACTGCGGAAAAGTTTCGACCCAATCTTCTCATCAGTGACCTTCTCATCAGCCAGGGTTGAAATAGGTAAAAGATTGAAAAAAAACGTTCTTTCAAGATTGCAGGTTCCATTGGGTCAGTTGGGTATTTCGGAATAGGACGTTTTCAAACAGAAGCCTAATGAAAAAAAAAAATGAGTTGAGTGGTCAGTGCCAAAGTAATTTCGTGGACTACCGTGTCATTCCAGCACTTTTCCCTTTGCTAATTTCACGCCGTTTAGAGTTCGAATGCCAAGGTCATCTTTGAAGAATTTGTCTTTTGAGATAAATTCGAAATAAACGCCGAGGTGAGGAAGCGTCGCAAAACGAGCATGACGTACCAGTCGACAGGTAATATATATTCCAGTCTTGTAAACTTCTTGGCCTTTTTTTTTTATCAGTCCCTTCCCAGTCAAGTTACACCCGACAGCTCTCTGCGCCAGGTCACAGCTGCTCACCATTTCGAAGAACAATCTCTGCATATTTGAAATCCATTCGTGTTGGTACAATATACACGTGTGTGTATTTACATATCAGTATCCGTGCACACAGATTCAGTGTGGGTAACGTGAACTCTGAAAGCAGGGTGGCAGTCGTTTCAATATATTATAGATATTTATAAATTTTCAAGAGAACGAAGCTTGCTATGGACCCAAACCTTCCCTCAATGGTAAAATCCTACCTGAAGCACGAATAACGGTAAAACGTTGCGAGGAATAGCGCACACGTGTATGCACACAGTCACGACTATTTTCAACGTTTTGACCGATGAAATTTTCAAGAGGCCATCATTGATTTTCCACCTGCACCCCCAACTCACCCTTTCCGCCATTGCTTTTGCCGTGTGAACACCAGGTCTCTTTTTCTACTCCCCGACTTCAGCCATAGACGGGTTAAGTATACATTTGCAAAATTTTCAACTCTGACTGCGCAGGTTCATTAATATTATACATGTACACTACCAGTTTCCCTTTGCACATCCAATTGAAATCTCGTATGCTGGTAGTACGAGAGCGCAGAAATAAATCATAAACGTATCGTTATCAATGTTAATACATGCATGCGTATTCAATCTTGTTTGTTCAATCTTATTTGAAAAAATTGCTCCTCTAAGAACAGTCGATTACAACTCAGTCCTGGAATGCTCGTAAATTTTGTTTTTTTTTAGAGAAAACTTTCGAAAAAAAAAATTCATTGATAAAAAAGTTGATTAAAATAAGTGTCTGTAGTTTTGGGTTTTAGTTTTAGTTCTCACACTTCCAGCATAAAAAACTTTGATGCACGTGCATAAATCACGCACTTGATAAATAATGGCGAACTGAGTAAGAGTGGAGGAAAAAAGTGGCCGTTCAATATTTATGACAATAACTAACACGATTTCACTCGGCGTGTCGTATTAATGATACAGGCATTGGTGCCCAGGTGCGTCGTACGTGTTTACGAGTTCTGGAATGGCACAACTTCGTCGTATCCTTATCTAGGCTTCTCGCTTTCCCTCCTCCAGTCGGACTCTTTCGAAGCCCTAACTCACCATTTCCACCCTTCTCTCCCTACCCATTCAGAACTTTCGGAGGTTGTGTTTTGCTGGATGTATGTGTCGTTCGTATGCACCAGCTGCTAAGAGCTTGTTTAATGACCTAAAAGCATCATGGAATAAAAGAAACAGTCTCTTGATGGTCCTCGACCACAAAACGTAACCTGCATCTTTGGAAGCTCCCTTATTACGTTTTTGCCCTATTGGGAATGTTCGAGAAACACGGGACCTCCGTCAGTAGGTCTTTGAGTATAATGGGAATTTTTGAAAGAGCTGTATCACCGAACTTCTGAATACAAGCTTCAAGATTCAAGCTTCCAGCTTGCTTTTGTGTAACTTTGAGTTCCTAATGACGACAATGAGATTGGGCCAAATGGCGATTTAAGAGTTCCAATAGATACTTTTAATTTTTGTTCAATTCGGATAAACTATTTTATCTAAACTAGATTTTAATTCAAATGTCATACGGCCTTCAACTCGTTTTAATTAATTTTTAATTGGCACCAATTTTAATTGGCTATCGAATGATCGTATAGAATTTCGAAAATATGATTTTCCTTCAAGAGCCCATTTTGACCAAATCCACTGATGAGAATATTACACTTTTTTGTGAAACCCATTGCAATTTGGTGATAAAACCTCGGGCTGTATCAGTTTCCAGAGAGAAATAAAAAGAGAGGAAAAAAGCTGTTTCCACTTGAGGTTTTCAGTCGATTCTATCAGAGAGGAGAAAAGGAAAAACGTTTGAACCTCTCCAGATTTCTTATCATTCGATGCAGTGTGTCGCCTCTCGTTCGCCTTAATCGAGATTGCCACGATCGAACGAGCAGAGTGTGTCCGTGCGCGTTCCTGACACGCCGGGGGTCAATATCGTCACAGCCTAGCGTGTTGTTTCCTTTTTGTGTCGACGCAAGGGTGGAAAGAAAGAGGGAACGAGGGCCAGGCCCTCTTAAAGTGGATCGGGAAAAGCGACGATTCTCAGGGAGCAGAAACGAAGACGAGGACGACGATGGGTGGACATTCTCTTGGGAGTTGAATTGCTCCATTCAGCCTCTCTTCTCCTATACGATTTCCCTTTGTCTACTTCGTCTCACTCGTTTTCTCCTCGTTTCTCTCTTTCCCTCTTTCTACTTTTATCTGCTTAGATGGAGCTTATTTTAATTCTTTATAAGCTAAAACACCCTTATCGAATTTTCGTACAGGATGGGGTCTGATCGTAAAAGCAAGCCCTTCGTTGCATTATGTATTCGGAATTTTCACGTTCTAGGACCGAAAAGCAAACTACAAAAGAATCGAAAACGAGTTGTCAAAAATCATTATTCAACGTTTTTCTTAAACGTGAATTTTTTATTTGACGAAAATAATAAACATATTTTAATTCTTTGGGTTTGTTTGGGTTCTACACAGAATGACTGTAATTATCCTGGCAATTATAACGGCATGTTCATGCAGATTCCTCACGCTATGGTAACTTCGTACAAATTTCTCATCTCGTGTACATTTAATAAATAGGCTGAGGAATCTGTATGGAGCTTATTTTATACGTTTTGAAAACATAGTAAAATCACATTTTTTATTCAAATAATTTTTTTTATTGTGATAAATAAGATAATCGTTTGAGAGTTCTTGGATCGTTATTTAAAATTTGAATTTGAAAAAATTCGTCGTCGTATGAAAAAACGAAGCAAGGATCGACTGAAATCATCGATCGTCGTTAGCATTATCCTTGACTTACCTTAGTATAACCAGTACTTAACGAAATTTCCACCAGGCAGGGTTATACGTGTAATGAATAATCTGAAAAAGAATTGTGCCTCTCCAGTACATATTTATATTAGTGTAACTCTACTATAGTTATACAAAACGCAGAGCCGATTGCATGCTCATGAATAATGATTAGAATTCACTCGAATCCGAAGCAAGGAGTCTTGTATAGAGGCAGGGTACGAAATGGTGCAACCGGGAACGCGGTTTCAACGCCGAAGGCCATGGAAATATGGAAATGCGGTATAATCTCGTCGTATCGTAATACCGTTGGATTCGAGTGTTGCCGAGACTGCGACTTAATTACGAGTACCAATTTTGACGAGAGGATAGAGGAGGACTTCAATCGCCAATTAAGGGCGGAGGTAGCAGAGTGGAAATATTTCTACCAATACGAATATCATTGAAGAGGGATTTTTATTTCAGCATTCAGGAGATTCGTTACATTGAAGTTTTGCGTCGATATCGATAGAGGAAAGTAATCAAATATGGAATAGTATCCCTAATATGGAATAAGGCCATTTCTCGAAAGCTAATACTCCTAGCTATAAAAAATAGTGATCTTCTATGACTTTCCTATTTCTCAAAATGTGATTGGAAATAATAAGGTTTTTATTAAAACTATGCATTAATTACGTGTTCTTTTTATTGTTTTATAGGTTTTTTATCGTCTGATTGTGTTTAGTAAAAAAAACTGATATGAGTATTGATTAGTTGGAAATTTTCAAATATGGACAGTTCGTGGGGTCTAAATATGGAATACGAAAAAATACTAAGAAGAAGTATATTTTGATACAGACAATGAGCATGATGCCGCTATAGGACTGAAAGCTCTTGCCTCGGAAGATGCAGAGTGTATGTTCTGTAATAGTCTGTTTTCTCAAGATACTCGAGGAGAGACATGTAGTAAATGCCTTATATGTGAGCTCTGGGCATATGGTGCTTGTGCAGGTGCAGTTTGGTACATGGATATGCGATTTTTGCAAGTAACTTAACTATCTTTTTAAAACTGACCAAAGTTCCTGTAGTATCTCATAAAAGTAAAGGTTTATTTTACATAGTTTTATACTATCCCATATTTGGGTACCTATTCCATAATTAGGTTCCTTTACGTTGATTTTGTTTTTGGGATGATTTGATATTTTAAATTAATATATGTAAAACAAAACTATCAACAACTTAAGCGCAAGTAAATGGCTGATATATAAATAAGAGGAGAAGTTTTTCATTTACATTATCTTTTTTTTCTAACACAAAAACGAAATGGTATTCCATATTTGGTTACGTCCCTCTAAGAATAAAATTACATTGGTGATCGATTAACTACGCAGTCTCAGTCGATGTATTTTCATCAACTTCATAGATTTTTTTCGATTTCGAGAATAATATCGATTAATTATTATTCTCTCATCAGAAAACATTGACTCATCTCCCATCAGCGCGTTTCTGATCACTTCTCATCTGTAAATTTGTCTTTTCAGAAGCACGTGTCAATTCTGCTTGGTCCAATATCTGTTCGAAGTCAAGTGTCGCGTAGCTGCGGAAGAGATATACGGGGGTTGCTCATCTGTGAATGACCGCAGACACTGCGATTAAGCCCCTCTCTCTCTCTCTTCCTTTGCCTTCTTCGTCCTTTCAGTGTAGTTCGTGCGTTTGGGTGGCCTACATCGGTGTGGAATTTCCAATACCAGCAACGAAGGGACATCATGGAGGAGCGAGGCCGAGTGTAGCCAGTAGACACGAATGAGTGATTTATCCCAAAGTCCTGCTGCAACAACCGCCTTAGATTAACCGAATTACTGGCGCGTTGCTCGGAGGCGACAGAGCGCCCTCTCGCGTAAGCATCGTCGTCCCGTTCCATCTCGAGGGTGACCGCACACCCTCTTTCTCTACCTCGTTCCCTCAACTCCACTGCCTCTGCCTTCCAGGCCATACACAATGTAGTCGTGTCTACTCCAGAGCTGCATCCCCAACAACGCAGGTTTGTCATTGTAGCCCCGGTGTTTAATTAGAGGGAGTATCGACCGGATCGTCCAGGGTTTCACGTTGGTGAGGTTAGGAAACGGTTGGACGCGCTTCTCGATGAGGTCGAGTCAAGAGATACTGGGAGACCAGTGAGGAGGAGAAAACGACCCTGAGAAAGGGCTTGGTATGCGCAAACAGGACAAACAGAGAGGGAGAGACTCTTGGAGCACTTGCATCTCTCCATTGAACGCTTATCTCCAATTATCCAATCTCTTCACGGAGTAATGGATTACGAATAGTCGAAATAGAGAAAAAGAGAGAAAAAGGGTATATCTAACGAGAGAGGAAGATACCTCACGGATTCCTGAAGCCTGAAGCCTAGGAGGAAGCGAGAAAAGCCGATGGTAAACGGAACGCAGTGGAAAATCCTATACGACTGATGGAAGGCTCGCCATCGGAGGTAGTAGAAACATCGAGAGCAAGAGAAGCAAGAGTACGAGGATGGAAAGAGGTAGATTTCGCTGGCTGCTGCGCAGCAGCCGTTGCGGGGGCAATTTACCTCGCCAATCCATGCCCCGTAATTGGGAATTTTATAATATTTTTGGAAGCGAGCCAGTCGTGTCGTGGAGGGCTGGAAAATCGGAGATGGAGAGGGAGACCGAGAGTGAAAAGGATGGAGAATGTCAGATATGGAGAAAGACAGAGATCGTAGGCGAAGAGGGTTCGACCAAGGGCTGGAAGAGGGGACTGAAGAGAAAAAAGGGAAAGCTGAGAGAGAGAAAGAACGAGGCTACTGGAATGAGTGAAGCGAGAGGGAGTATAGCCTCTAGCGAAGATGAATATCCTCTTTTTGAGAGCTTTCCGGGTACAGCGGCGAGCCTAGAGAATGTATAGTCATATATAGTGATATCGAGAGGGGCGAGGGAGAGGGGAATAAAACTCTCTGAAAGCGGATGAAAAATGCACACGGCTAAAATTCAGCGCCGCAAAAAGGGTTTCCTCAACGATTTGGAAGCATACCAAATTGTAATTGTCGAAAAATCGACGATTAATTTATCATCATGCGGCTCGTCTGTATCAATGTGTTAGTCGTGCGTACATCCACAGGATAAAGTTAGCGGAAAAGATTTGAGAAAGTTAACCCTACATAGACATAAGCTTGAGAGCGTTCTTTTTATACTTTTTAGTCCCGACAAATAAGGGTAGAAAAAAAAGGGGGACGACGCGATAATAAGATCGCTAATTTCACCATTGAATGTAGAAGTAGTCGTTTCATATCGTGGTAATTTGGCATCGTAATGGCTGTCAGCTTTCAACTGGTCACATTTTCAATTAAATAGGGAGATATCTCATTGGTCTCAAATGACGACAGGAAAGAGATACAAAGAGGAGAATGTAATTTAGTATATTAGGTGTAGTAAAAAAAAATCCATTATTTTCTGGAGTCGATCATAAACTCAGTCGAAAAATCATAAAATTGTCGCAAAAGTTTGTTTAGTACGAAATCTCATCTTCATAAAACCATTTATTGTAAACCGATCAGATATACGACGCGAGATACGGATCATACATCAATTGAAAAATTCATGGATTTGTTTTTACTACGACTAATATTTTCTGGAAAAAATAGGAACGATGATTATAGTCTTGACATTTTGGACGTGCCATAATGATGAATAAACAAGAAGTTTAAACTTCGTTGAAAGTTTATACGAAATCACAGGATTCCAGTCGTATTACTGATGCGAAATATTGGCCAGGGAATATAATTCGATATCGGGCGTATCTTGATTGCTCACAATCGAGCACATGTAAAGGCGAATGGAAAAAGGCTGGTTATCATGGATATGAAGATCGTGCACACCTACGGAAAGCCACGCGCGTTTCAACCCCCCCCCCCCCTGCGCCACCATCTACTTTGTATTCAAAGGGCCGGCTGACGTCTCTGAAAATGCAATCGCAAAATACAATACCGTGCATTACCTATATCCGGAGGGATAGGAAAGATCCGGTGGTAGATACCGTGTATTTATATGTTTATATAGGCCTGTGTATGCATTCGAAAAAAGACCGCTCTTTTCTTTCTTGATCTAGCGTCTCGGATCATCCGCCTTGCCTCTCCCTCCGTTCCTTTTGCTCTGGAAAGAGATATTGTAAGGAATGATATTTTACATTATACGATGTGATAAAACCCATCTTGAGAGAACACCAGCTTCGATGGAAGATGCTCTTCATAAAACGGGAATACAATTACGTGGGTTAACCTAAAAAAAATCGGGAAAGTAGGAAACCCTAACTCCGATTGACCAGATGGCTCAAAGTTCCCAATTTTGATAGTTCGAAACTAAACATTTCGTAAAGGCTTACGAAATTTGTTTGGGTTTGTTTGGGTTCGTTAGTTTGATTTTAAACCTTTGATTTTAAACAAACCCAAACAAACTAAAAAATTTACGAAATTTGTAGTTTCGGTAAATTCAAATTCAGAATCTGGTCTTCTGGTCAATCAAAGTTCGGGTTTCCTACCCCACCCTGAATAATCTTCAATCATTTTTAGGACTCAACCAAGCCCAAGAGGAAACTGTAGGGAAATTATATAGGTACTCGAAATAAATCGACTTATCCAACCCATCGGGTCTCAATTAATTCTGACCCCAAATCTACCCCAATCATTCCAATATCTCGCAAATTAGGTAAGATGAGACACCTAATCATTAGAATTCCATGGACCACAGTGAGCAAAGTTAGTGCCATTTTATCTCCACCACGAACGTAAATAGTGGAAAGTATCAATGGTGTCAACTGACCCCAACTGGAAAATCAGTCAATTCTACATTTACGGTATATTCAACATATTTCTCATCATCTGATGTTTGACGGAGTATATTTTCATCAACTGCAGTCAAATGCCACCTTTAGAACTCGTATTATCCTAATCATAGTTGTTCATTTAATCAATTGTTTGGGTTTGTTTCTACATGCGATCGCCATAGTGACCGGGTATGTTTGGGCTGGTTGGGATACACGTACACAGATTGAACAAGGTACCTATATGGTTTTCTATCTTTGTTCACGAAGGACGCATCCGTCACAGTTGTTTATGATAAAGGATGTGCGAATCGTGGTGGTGGGTCAAGTAATCGATCCCGTTCCATCTCGATGCTTTGGGGGAGGGTCTCAGATCTGCGGATGCGCCGACTGCTTGTTTAGGTCTCGGTGGGTGGTTAAGCCGGCGTACAACAATGCGGAATACGGATCAAGAGTCTGGATGCTGTAACTGTAGCTTTCACAGTGTTACACACAGGCACAGAAGTACGATTGTACTTGATGATGGTACAGATCCTAGTGGAAATTCGCAATGCGCCGGGGGTTACATCGGATCTTGTCAGGGGTCGGAAAATCTAGGGTCCTGACAGTTAGCCTTGCGATCGTTGTGTCTATGAACGCAGAGTCGCCCGGCAACCCGCGGGGCTATTGTAGCTTTATACATTCGCCGTTTCATACATTTACCAACGAGTCTTCGTCATGAAAATGGTACTGGATAAAATGTACACAGCTCACTTAAGTACAATAGCCGTCACATTCCGTTGCGACGCGGTACTCAAACTGCGCTAAAGCATTGCCAATGTTCGCGAGCTCTACCCTAGCGAAATGTAGATTGAGGACATCCCAGCCCTCGTTGCAGTTGATGGTCATTTTTCTTTTGTTCTTGGACCGATTAATAAAAATGACGACTCATTGCAGTTGACGGTCATTTTTCTTTTGTTCTTGAACCGATTAATAAAAATGACGACTCATTGCAGTTGACGGTCATTCTTCTTTTGTTCTTGGACTGATCAACTGAAATGCCCTCATTGCAGTTCACGGGCATTTTTCTTTTGTTCTTGGACTGATCAACCAAAATGACGACTCATTGTAGTTGACGGTCATTTTTCTTTTGTTCTTGGACTGATCAACCAAAATGACGACTCATTGCAGTTGACGGTCATTCTTCTTTTGTTCCTGGACTGATCAACTAAAATGCCCTCATTGCAGTTGACGGTCATTTTTCTTTTATTCTTTCACTGATCAACCAAAATGACATAGAAGAAGAGTTTACAATAATGTATCGAAAGAAGCACAAACTTCTTTTTCAAACATCCTATTCCTGCCACTGTCGATTTGCATCTAGAGTTTTTCATCATGATTTTAATATCAGTAAAAATTGCGATGAATGTGCTCTTCAAGATTCAATAGTAAAGCGACCATTCCTTTTCCTGATGGAGGAAAACATGCTTTTTGTTTGTCGCTTCTCAACCGTGATTCTCGAAATGAAAAAAACGACGGTTGGAATGAGAATGAAAGCCGAAAACAAGTAGATAAACGCCGGACGTTTCTCAAGCTGTTTCGTTCCTCTCTCGCTTGACCACTGTTGCGGACCTCTCGACAAGATCCGACAGGAAAACGAATTAGTGCCAATTTCGCGAAACTCCCGTATACGGGCGAATGTCACGTATCGCTGAAAGGGGGAGTCTGGGGAGGCGGCTTCAGAAGGAGAAAGGGAGTGTCCTGCTGGTCCTAGAATAACAGCCATTGCTCAAGCTGAACGATGCCATCGTTCTCGTCTTCTCGATACAAAAAGTCCGTAAGGACTAGAGAAAACCAATGTGCCTAACGGTTCGTCTTCAACTTCACCGTCACAATTAATTGCCAACGTTTGTCTACCCCTCAGGTCTATATATATTGAGATAACGGTAAGCCTAGAGATACCAGCGAAAATACCAGGCTGTCTGCTTCTTTCACGACTCTGTTAGACCAACATCAATGAAGTTGTCCAATTGACTTGCCAAATTTAGTAAAAACGATGATAAATAATAGTTTTATATAAAATCAATTTTAGCCTATTCTGAATTAAACATTTCTATAAGTGTTTTGTTAGAGAACAAAAACAGGTGGATCTGAAAAATGGGAAATGTCCAATCGAATCGTTGAAAGCTTCGTGACTAAATCAATTGTTTTTCGTCGATCAGCTTTAGCCACTTGTGGGGCATTAATTAAAAACTACCAGCCAACATCCACCAAGCAAATGCATAATACTCCCTATTGGTATGCACTAACAGACAGGTCGAGCTTAAAGTTGCTGTATTAAAATCCAAAGTAGCAACGAAGTTGAATTCAGGCGAATAAAAAGGCTTCCTTGGAAAGAAGCGATGTGGTCGCAGTTGATGTATATATTCAGTTATTTAGAAAGGCAGAATGGTCGGAGTTCTGGCTACAGGCTAACTCCCGTGACTCTACGAAAGTGAGTTAATCAGTACTCTTTTTGCCGTGGATTTACAACTCCCGAGGGTACACGAGAAAGGAAAAGGAAGCAGACAGAGGACTAGAGAGGGTTGGGGTAGGGAAAGACATTGGGGGAGGTAGGACTGAGTTGGAAGGAGGATGAGAGGTGGGCTTGAAGCCGGATCTCGAGGAGCAAGCATGGTGGGCTAGGTACGAGAGCACAATGGGATAGTAACTTTGGCGAAGGACGCGCGTACACGCTGTGGTAACAACTAACAACTAAGACGTTTCTACTCCTCCCACCTTGGTCCAAGTCCTGGAGAGAACTAACTCTCGAGAGCCGGTAGTATGTGTTCTATATGCCCATTGGCTTATGGCTCTTGCTCTATCTTCGCTCCTCTTCTAATTTTCCATATATCTCTCCCCCTCTCTCTACCTATTGCCCTCTCTTTCACTCGGTATCCATACATATCCATTATGCAAATCTCGTGCCCATTATAATAAGCGAAGGCCCTTGGCGTACCCTTGGCAAACCGCACTAGCTAACGCTCTTCGTCTACAACTGCCACCATTACCGCAACACGGTGTGTGGTGTCCCGTGTGCGACCTTTCCACCAAGCCCCCCCTTCATTCTCTCACGCCTCGTACCAAAAGACAAATTCAATTAGGACTCGGACGATGAGTTTGGGACATCGGGGTTGCGCGTAACCCACCCGCTACTCTCCTTACATCGCGTCTTAACCACCGTCCAAAACTACTACCCAATTACCTCGTTTCGCAAAACAATGGAAGCTTCGAATATCCGTGGACCCTTTTTTTACTAGAAACCCCAATATCCGTGCCACTAACGAGCTACGACTGTCCGATATACATTTCTAACTGCAATCAGGCTGATAGGCAAAACATTGAACGATCGGTGGAGGAAATTGACCAGTTGTATATTCATTCAACTTTCGAACAATTTTATTTTACAAATCGTTTTTTAATTTAATATTCGAAATAATGTTTTTCTTTAGTATTCTTTAGGTTCTATCAGCCCTTTCATATGAATATCCCGTTGAAACAATTTTTGCTCCACAATGATGGCAGTTCTGAAATTTACCCAACCCACTTTGTCTTCGTACCGTTAGAAAGGAAGATTCCGCGGCCAAACCGCGGGTCATTTAACAGACATTTGACACAATTATCGTTCACGAGCTGTGACGAGTGACGGGATAAATTGGCCGATGTGCGCGTATGAATAATTCATCACCCGCATATTAGAGGCAATCGAGTATTCTTGATTGGCATATTCGGATTGACGGTACACGCGGCCAAATTGACGTGTAAAGGGAAGAGGGACTTTATGCTCTTATCGTTTTCCCCATTGCCGTTCCACGATATGTCGTTCATGGTAAAATCTATTGTTCGATTTGCAATAGAAATTTATCGCGATAACTTTTTTTTACGATACGATAATCATTAGAATTAAACAATGGTTAAAATCAATCAACTTCAGTGGAAGCGTTTGATATCAATTAGGATAATTGAATATGGAGACACTATTGACTCGCGTTTGGAAACGAACTATCAGACCTTGTCACGATAAATGATAAGCAAAACCGACGAGCACTTTGGGAACACAGGAAAGCCTATCGAAAGCACGGAGGTGACTATTCCCATAAGGGACCTCTCTCATTACTTAAGACGATTAACATATTGATGTCCCCCAGGAGCAGTTTTCGTAAGTAGGTTTATATCTATCGCTGTCTCTGACGACCCGCGGCTAAATGAGTATGGTTAACCTCGAGGATCGTCATTATCGTATCTTCTGAAATGCGATTTTATCGAATCGCAAAATCATCAATGTTCCTGCAAAATCGTATCCAGTATCCATTTATTTAATTGAACATGCATACTATATATACAATGAAAATCGAAGTGTATTATTTATTACACGTAATATTTATAATTTTTAAAGTAGGTAACCGCTAATTTTTCCAAATTTATTAGGATTTCTGAAATTTTATACCTGAAAGTGTATGAAAACTGATAACGAAACTGATACATATGTGACTGTCTTAAAGTATTATCGAATGAACAGCCTGGCCAAAAGTTAAGGTAACATCGTGCTTTAACAATTTAGTTTCATATCATAATCGTTCATACTTACAAATATCTAATTGAATAATAAATTAACATATTGAAATATGAATTCTCTACTCTCAACAATAATTTAAGTCAAATTCAATGATTCAGATGGGCATGACTGAGATTTTGTAAGAAACTTTAAATCTGTCTCAACAGTAAAAACAGAATTATCAATTTTGAAATTCAATTGACACGATTAGATAATATTATTATTGTGAATAATCACCGAACGAATCTAATGCAAATCCTGTATTTTTAATGATCGATTAATTTATCTTTAAAATAAATCTTTCACTATTCTACAAATTGATAGCCAAATTCGACAAGGCAATTTATTTCATTCGCAACTCAAAATAATAAATACTTGATCCCAAATTTTCATAATATAATATTTACAGATTTTTCGGCGATTTAATTCCATTCATTTTGGAGCTATTGAATCCATAATAACGATAATAATAAACAATTTATATATTATTCTATCAAAGACTATCACTGCTCAAAATTTTTAAGAATCTTTACGATTTTTTAATATCAATCCTAATACAATAAAACAAAAAACCCAATACAATAAAACAAGAAACTTGGATTTGCATTGTACATTTTCGTAATTTTTGCACTCTTTGCAATTATTTAAAAATACGTAAAAGTAACGGTTCGAAATGGTTGTCGTATAGGTGAATTAGTTTTGACGCCCGGACGTTTTGTCGAAGATTCGTATAGTCGTTGGGTGGGGGATTTTGCGGGTGCGGCGAGGATCTGTGGGTTACAGAGCTTGACGGGTATAGAACAAGAGGACAAATCGAAGAGAGCCACGGCGGGTTCGATAGCAGAATTGGCAGAGGGAGGAGAAGGATGGGCGAGGTCCTGGCACACTATACAACGAAAATGAGATCTATATATATATATATAGGGGTACATAAATAAAATACATATATACGTGTACATAGCAACGAGTGTTCTGCAGGATCCACCAGCCCTGGTTCTCCTACAATCCGCCTAGGGTCTCACCGTCTCTCTCCCACTGACTCCCAATAAAAAGAAACAAAAAGCCCATTGTTGGCCATTCTGCGGGTGGCGGGCTAGGCCGGACGGGGTGATCCATCAGGCTCGGACGGGAAAGGCTTCAGGCCAAAAAGGGGTGAAGGGGTTGATGCGGGAGCATATACGAACATACACACAGACACACAGACATAGACTTGTTGAGAGTGGGACGTTCAGAATGAAAGCCTGATGCCTGACTGCCAGCAAGCGAGAACCGAGTCTGCTTGCCTGCCAGTCTCACTGGATGGGGGTGAGTAATTAACCAGGCCGCAGCCTGCCAGCCTGCCTGTTTGCACCGTGCAAGCCTTATGTACCAAACGGCTAGGTCACCCCTTTCTCCTCTAGAAAACCTCACTTGCACTGTCCGCCATTCCGCATGATAGAACGACCCTGCGATACCTTCCATAATCTCTCGCATTCTTCATTCTTATCCCAAAGACTGACAGTCGTGATCCTTCCCTTTTCTGAAACGGATAGCCGGTATCTCAAGGTCCGTCGTTGTTCGTCCATCCAATTATCGCAAATCGAATCGAGCTATAGTATCAATCGGATCCCTACGCAGGGTCAACTTCGCCAGGCTTTCGATCATCGCGAATCGGACACGGGCTATTCCTCGGGGGACCACATTCGACCGTCCCCTCTCGTACCGTTATCTCTATTGCGTTCACCATTAAATTCAATTTACATATAAATTCAAATTATTCCATCGAAAACGTTGCAGCATTACAAATCGTAATTGCGCAACATAATCATAACGATCTCGTTCGGTTCTTGTTGAACACAGGATATCGCCTCGTATCGACACGATCACCCTTTTCCATACATCCCGAATACTGGTCGATGGAACTGTACTCGAATCAACGAACGCCCTTCGTTTTCGTCAATTGCCTATTTTATCCAGCACTACTACCATCATCACCAGCCCCCTCCCACCCTTTTTCCCTCAGCCGTTCTCCTTCCGCTCTCTACTCATCATTTTTCGTTCCCTCCGGTCGATCAATTGAATTTACGGTGTGCCAATGCGGAATCGCTATTGCCTCTCATAAATGTAACTCATTCGAATTGTTTCGCGAATCATGCCCTCTTTCGCGATCCTATTTTCTCTTCCGTTCTCTCATCTCTCTTTCTCACCCTTGCCCACTCTTTTTATTACACGATCCTCCTCTATGGATAACCCGAAGCTCGGTCCACCTCTGCATATTTCGACCTAACTCCTACCGTTGGATCCCTTTTGCTCGTGGGTACAGTCGAGCTCACAACCCTCCCGGACAAACTGGTTCGTTGAGCATTCGGCCCGGTTTTATCATTTTCATTCGAATTTCCCCGAGCGAAATGAGAGTAACTCACGGTGTGTTTATATGTGTATATATATATATAAATATATGTGTATGTGTATTACATTGCTGAACCATATATTGTCCTCTCGACGGCACTCGATATTTGATTTTCAATGTACGATGATGTAAACAAATATATGAATGCATTTGTGGCTTGGACGTCATCGCACCACCGAACCAATTCACGCTCTGTAAAATTTTAATAGAACTTCATTCGTGTTTCTCGTGTTTGCTTGTTCAGCTGGGGTTCTATGGGAAATGTAGAAAAAGGCAATTGGGAAAAGTTCGATGAAAAAAAAACACTTGAATCGACACATGAATGAATGATTCATCATTATTGGCATCTAGTAGATTCACTGCAGCTATAGTACTGTTTTTTCTTCGGGTTGTTTTTTTTTCCATAAGCCTGCTGTATACATTGGCCCAAAGTATTGCACCAGCCTATTGGGCCAACTTGTAGAGGCCTACTTAGCGGTATGTTGGTAGCAATGTTCGGTTGGCGCCAACATTGGCGAGCAACCCGAATGTTGTCGGTTTTTCGTCCACACATCAAAGGATCTTGACCCGCTTCGTGAACAGTGTTTACACGTTGGCGTCGTTGGACCAATGCCTGGCCCAATACCTTGGCCCAATGTGTACAGCGGGCTTTAGAAAAACGATCCAAGACCATCGTTACGTTACAGAGTGACGGTTCGAAAAATGACGAAAGCTTGTTATTAGGAAACGTCATCAAGCAGTCCTGGTGTCATAAGACAGAGCAGAGGTCATTTTCCACATGAATTTAAGGGGTTTTGATCGTAGGCGAAAAGAACGACAGGGGCTAAACTAACCGAGTCTTTTGTGCTGACAAGAAATGAAGAGCACTCTACTTTACTTCTAGTCTACTCTGCGAGGTGTAAAGTTCGCACAGGCGTGAAGTGGGAAGGAGAATCTGCGGTGTCGGGTCGCCATCTCGCTCTCTATCTCCATCTCTTTTCCTTTTTCTGTTTTATACTCTCCTCTCTGGTAGTACTGGACTGGAATGCTTCGCAATCCCAAGGAGGTGTATGTGTACACGGCGCCGCGTCGTTTTGCCATCCAGAGCAAGAATCGCGAGGTAGGAAGGAACCCTCGCGTGATGGATTGTCCTCCGCGTGTAAATATTTCACACTACACTCATCACAATTTTCGTTCCACGGACCCGCGTTTTGCCACGTCATAACTTTTCAACGCGCCCAACAGTCGAGCTCCGTCTTCAACTCGAGCTCTCTCTCTCTCTCTCTCTCGCCGTCTCTGAGTCTTCCACCATTCGTCGGTTTCTCTTCTAACCTCTACCCCTAGCAAACGTTATCAAACTCAACTTATACAATAAAGAAAGAACTGTTTACCCATGGCGGTTTTTGAGAAATTTCTTCTGCACAATGTTGTATTTGCCACCATTGTTGTTTTTTTTTTTGGTAAATAAAAAAAGGTGTACTAATATGAAAAAAAAATCACTTTCGATTGGATGCTTTATATATTTACGAGTAGAAATAAAAAACTTATCGATGGGTCTGCATAAGCTTAATGTTTCGAAAACAAGGTTTGTACATTAGGGAGTTTCATAGATCGCGATAAATGATTTAATTTGCAATGGAGATTGCATTTGGAAAAAGATCGAAAATGGCCCGCGAACTGTTTACCCATGGCGGTTTTTGAGAAATTTGTTTTGCACAATGTTGTATTTATTACCATTGTTTTTTTTGTAAATAAAAAAGCTGTTCTAATATGGAAAAAAATCACTTTTGATTGGATGCTTCATATATTTACGAGTAGAAAAAAAAACTTATTGATGGGTCTGCATAAGCTTGATGTTTCGAAAACAAGGTTTGTATATTAGGGAGTTTTATAGATCGCGATAAATGATTTAATTTGCAATGGAGATTACATTTGGGGAAAGATCGGAAATGGCCCAACAAAAAAATTGCACAAAATGCACTTCTGAAATTTTTATCTAATTTGGCATGTTTGAAGATTAAAATAATATTTTTTATGAAATTTATCATTTGTGGATAGTTTAGCATTTTTTTCTTATATCACCAGGCTTGTTTTGTTTGCGTTCATTTACTAACAGTAACGAATTATCAAACTCATTTTTTTTAACGTAATTCGAACTTTTTCGAACAATTTGGCGTTTTCGAATTATTATATTTTAAAAAAAGATTTCGTCGTTTGAATGTTTCATTGTTACATCGAAAGTGAATTCTGTTTATTATTCGGACATCATACTCATGCCTCAGTTGCCAGGACCACCAACGGAATTTGGCATTGCAACGAGAGCAGCGCCCTGTTCAAACAGTAATGAATTCATTGTCATACAATATTTTTCAATGAAAAAATCAAATTTGAACGGACCACGTATTAATTGGGTGTAAACTCCCGACTTTGTAATTCCATCACATTCAGCACTAAAAAAAATATTGACAATCGAGTTTCAAGCTCATGGAAATCCCTTATAGCGTATCCATATCAAATCAAATTGGGAGGCGTAATGAATATGTTGCGGGAAGAAATAAAAATAATAGGGTTTTTTGTTCGTTTCGGTGCACAGCTTAAATAGTAGTCAGTAAACGCGACAGTGATTTATATACCTCAATGTACATGTATATAAATATAATATATACAGGATGGCCGGTCAATTGACGTCATAAAAAAAATTTACATCCGGCATGTCCTGGGGTATCCGAATCACCCTCATAAATGTTCCGCAATTTTTTATAGTTTCGGAGTTATGATTTTTTTTCGATTTTTTGAGGAATTTCGACATGACCAGCTCTAAAAAATTCTAAAAGAAAAAGCATCGAGACTTTTCAGAGTCTTTTTTTGTAACCAAATTCTTATGAGTTGCATTTTTATGCATAAAATAATCAGCTTCGTAACTCTGATGAAAGTTATGAAAATGTTGGTCTAAAGTTAAAAATTAACGTTCCGTAAATTATGACTTAAATTTTCAACTTTAAATTAAAAATCCAAACTGGTGACATAATGATTTAAGACTCTGAAAAGTCTATTGCTTTTTCTTTTAAAATTTTCTAGAACTGCTTATGTCGAAATTGACGGATCAAAATTTTTTTTATGACGTCAATTGACCGGCCACCCTGTATATATATATATATATATATATATATATATCGTACAGAAATCGATTTAATTACGAAGCATACGCGGAAGTTGTACGAAAATCAACTGAAACCACTGGTATCGTTGCATTATTCACTTCGAATCGTATTCTGCCGAACCCCACGATTTGCTGATAGAGCGTACTTCGCCGGCCTACAACACGAGCGAAAATACGGGCAAAACCTCCGCCCTGCACATTCCCTGTACGAGTAGTGCATTGGATTTGATCGTCGCGATGTAATTGCGCAGTTCGATACCACCGAAATTGCATGTTTCATAGGTGATTCTCGTATACCAAAAACGTTTCGAGGGTCGATTCCATTATTCGAGAAATTGGCGAAGGGTAAAAACAAGGAAAACGAAAAAAAAAACAACAAGTTCATCGATCCAGATCGATTCATGGAAATCCATGTACCATTTGACTCGCTATGGTAAATTTTGACTTTCGTGGCTTTTTGGTCAAGAAATTTGGAAGGACTGTTGAAAATTCAACTCTCGAGTGAATGACGGACTGCCTGATTCGTGGATTCGAATGTGTTTATTGAATTTAGAAAAGCTTGGATTTAACTTGGTAAAAACAAGGAAAACGAAAA
>JAPYZJ010002571.1:0-29364 GCA_030522765.1 Ophioninae sp. B BG-2022a
GTAAATTAATATATGTAAAACAAAACTATCGATAACTTAAGCGCAACTAAATGACTGATAAATAAATACGAAGAGAAATTTTTTATTTACATTGGCTTTCGTTTTATAACACAAAAACAAAATGGTATTCCATATTTGGTTACTTTCCTCTACTTATTTGTTAACTAATTACTAATAAAACGTAAAGTGAATAAAACTAGGTTTTCGAAATAACAAATTAATCGAATTCAACCAGCACAGTTCAGTATGAATTGAGTACGAATCGACGAATTCGTTTCAGGGGGAATAACATGGTGGACGTATTATCGACACGCCTCCAAGAGGTATATGCAAAATGGGAATCCCGAACGGACGTAATTCGCCCATCGGAGCCAAACCCGCCCAGACTTTCTCTCGAAGGTAAGGAAATCGAAACAATGAAAGAGAGAGAGAGAGAGAGAGAGAGTTACTATCAGCAACTACTATTAACCGAGCCACGATGTGAAACCATTTCTTTCTTTCCCTTTCTTTCTCTATTATTTTATTTCTTATCTTCCTTTATTATTGTATCAAATTCGTATTTTCATTAAATTTAATTTTAATTTTAGTTTTATTTTAGTTTCATTTTAATTTTTGAAAAATTAAAATTTATTTTTTATTTCGTTATTTTTATTCCAATATTTATTATTATTGTTATTATTGTTATTATTACATTTACGTATTTTTATTTTTTAAATTGTCATTATAACTATATAAATTATTGTCTTTTCAATTGTTTTTTTTCGTACTTTGCTTATGTTAATATAACTACTATCGATTATTGCTCGAAAGTATACCGGAGCTTAAATAAATTTATCATCTTCTGAAATTCGCTAATTTTTTGCATTAACGAATTCGCGCTGTTGGCGATGCAGGCCTACGTCGCGCGGGTCAGCAGGTGCAGCGAAAACGCATACAGAATCGCGAACAGGCAAGGAAGACTCGTGAAAGTTCGCTGTTCAAAATCAGGGAATCGGAACTCATGGCACCCACGTATACGACGACAACGCCTTTTCTCTATCGCTGCTGTGTCACGTGTACACCAAATTCCAGAGTGAGTCTTGACCACATTCTTTTTTTCTTTCCAGATGTTTTTTTTTTATTTCAGTGAAAATAAGAAGATCGCTCTTTGACGAAGTTTAATTGACGGAATTTTTTGGATTAGTAGTTGGTTGATATCAGTCATCAGTTTGTGATTGGTTGACTCCAGAAAAAGTGGAATTTTCGTCGAAAGCAAAACACAGCAAAAAAAAAAATCGTGTTTTCGAAATTTTTTAGGATTTCCATGGAAATTTTGGGTTTTAGGGGAAACGAATTGTGAATTCGTACTCAGGGGACCAAATTACATCGAAATGGACAAATTAAAAAAATATTGAAAATCCAATTTTTCTTGGATTTTAGGGCAGAAAAAAGTTTTTTCACTCAATCATCGATAAATTTTTTTTGTTTACGATTTGGAACTCCACTCTATGCTCAATCTCTTCGTTATGATTTTCTCTTCAAAATCTTTTTTTAATAATTAAAATCCGATGATTTTTCAATTTTTGGCAGAATTTCAAAGTTGGTCCATCGATTTTTGCTAATTTTTCCATACATTCCCCTTTGCCTCTTTTTTTGCGATTTTTCAAGTGGACTTTCCGGGAAAACTATGCGAGATATCGATACGAAACCAACGCCATTATTTAAGTCAGGCAAAAACCTTTTCCAAACACATCAATTGAATCTTTATAGCATAGAAGAAGCTCACTCTACGACCTTTTGAAATTTCGTGATTTTTATAACTCCGGAAATATGGCCAAGGAAGTCGAAATTTTTTTTTCCGTTTTTAAACTCTCAAAAGAAAATTTTCTGCTGAAATTTCCTGCTGATTACGGATATGACCGAGTTTTTATCGAAAGTACAAAATTAGACTGGGAAAATGCAAAAAACCGTAGGATGTTTTTTTTTTTTACATTTTTCCTTAGAAATCGAGTGTTCAAGGTGAATTAAAAGGTGGATTTGTCGTCAAGGTATAAAAATACATCGACCTGCCATATAACACTAAACGTTTATTAAATTTATTTTTAATTTATATATATATACCTATCTTGAAAAAACTTATAATTTTGATAATAAGGTTCTGCATTTGTCCAATAATCAATCACTACCCTAAAACATGTCGTAACAAATCATGGTCGGATTTTCTTTTTGAATCAACGCGCAGATAGCGACTACATTGTAGTTCTCTACCGAGAGCGCTCGTGTACCCTTCTCACTAAGAGCCACTGAACGAATCGCCGAAATACCTAAATACATCTAATTATATACCGTCCGAAGTCCCAGAGCGACGTCGCCTTGCTCTCCCTCCCTCCCTCCCTCTCTCCCAGTTTTTCTTATGCTGCGACGATAAAGATGTTGCAAATTCTCTCAGCCTCGGCCAGTGTGTGAATCCGCTTTGTCTCCTGCATCGTTACGCAATAAAAAAATAAAAAAAAATAAAAATAAAACGAAATAAAAAATAGATAAAATTAAAAAATTAAAAAAATTAAATAAATAAATAAAACGAAATAAATAAATAAAATAAAATTAATTAATTAAATACAAAATTCAAAAAAATTAAATAAAAATTTAAAAAAAAAAACAATCGATGTACGATCGAGAGAAACGGAGATAAAACCGCGAGCGTCTTTTTTTATCCCTCGTGCGCATCAGGGAAGTTCAAAACCGTGACAAAAGGTGGGGTCCGGCGGGGAAGGGGGGGGGGGGAGGATCGAGACAAACTTGTTGATCTTGATCTTCCGGCATCTCGAAATCCAATCGGTATAACAGAATCACTCACTCAGCATGATCATTCGGACAACGAGAAAAGTACAATTATTCATCAAGCCCAAGGGAGCACAGCGAGACTTCGGAGACCTCTCGATAACGCTACCGGGATATCTCTAGTTACGTAACGGACCGCGGACAACGCGAAACTCGCGTATATGAATACCGTGAACGAATGAAGATGACTGCGATCAGCGAGGTAAATTCGCTAACGGGTATCGAGTTTCTAACGTCCCGCTGTCACCCTTCGTTATTAATGTGGACAAATGTCTAAAAGTCGTTGAAAACGAAAAAAAAAATGAAAAATATAGATAAATAACGAATTTTTTTAATTCGCAAACCCAAACAAACCCAGATGAACCCAAACGAACGATACGAGTAAAGAGTTGCTTGGGTTCGTTTGGTTCAGCAAACCCAAACAAACCCAAACGAACGATACGAGTAAAAATTTGTTTCTCATACGCCCTTCTTCTATTCTTATCCATTCTTTCGCTCGAAATACACTACGGAATTCAGACGAGTAATGCACGAGAACGAGAGACGAGGTTTCTTCACACGCTGGTTAAGACGTATCGTCGTCGTGCAAGGATACCCTGAGAGCGTAAGTTTGTTACGACCAACAACAACAACCCCCCCGCCATCTCCCCTCTTCATCCTCGTGATTATTCCGATTTTCACGATTTCGCTAAAACGATCAGAACAGATTTTCGTACTCCCTGATAACGATAAGATATTCGAGATCGGGGATCTTATCGCGAGGAACTTTCGAACGAGAAAAGGAAAAAAACCAGCTCTCGATCTTCACCTTCGTTAATCGAATGATCTCTGTAATGGGACGATATTAAAACGAAAGTTATTTTTTTTTCCACGCTCGATTGGAACGAATTTTTTTTTTTCAGGGCTCCTTCGTCGACACTGCGATAAAGGAACATCAGGCTAATGGCACCAACATACTGCTGGTAGAGCCGGGACGGAATCTATTGTCCAAAATTTTTTATCATCTCGCACATGTCTATAGCTTTCGAAAATATGACTATCCCCGAGTCAATCGCACGGTGAGTACGAAAAACGCGTTTTTTTTTTTTTTGGGAATTGGAAATGAAATGTTTATTGATGAGACGCAGTTTTTATCATGCCCGAAACGAGCTCGGTTGAGGTAATGTTTTTTTGTGTCTTTTATTATTTTTTTTTTTTTTCGTTATCTTTGTTATTTTCGAAGATTGTAATCTCAAGACGATCTTTCAGTATCAATGGTAGCATGGGGAACGAATTTACCGTTGATACATGCATCGCTGGGAGAAGAAAACATTTTTTCAATACAGAATAAATAAGATTCAATCATGATATTTATTATTAAATTTAATAAATTATAACTGTTTAATAAATAAAATATTTAATATTCAATAAATAATTTATCAAACAGTAATTTATTAGTGCAAAGTAATAATGACTAAATACTAATATTAATAGTAAATTTAATAATAATACTAATAAACACTATTCATGAAAATATTTAGAATTTCATTTTTTACTGTTTTTTTTTTTTCGGAATTCATATACGTGTTTCATTTATTTTTGAGGTTCCACCGACTTGAAAAAAAAATATCGTGTTTGGGTTCGTTAGTTTGATTTTAAAGTCTGATTTTAAACAAACCCAAAAATTTACGAAATTTGTAATTTCGGTGTATTCAAATTCGAAATTTTGAGCTTTCTGGTCATTCGAAGTTTGGGTTTCCTACACGACCCCGATAATCGAACGGAGCTCGTGTGGTGCACGTGAATAAAGAATGTGAAAATATCTGGAGAATTATTTCGATAATTTTAGGTGCTCGGAGACGAGAGATTACGAGACGCAATAAAATTAACCGCTCTCGAGAAGATCGAAAATGATAACGTCGCGGAAGAAAAGGCGATCGCCGAGGCAGAGGCGCGCGCCAAATCCATACTCCTACGAATGCAAAGTACGATAAGCGATACTTTGCTCAGGATCACGGCGTGGATACTCTACAAGCTTTTGCCACGGTTCATCAAAGCCGCTATCGTACAACCGGCCCAAATCGAAATGCTGAAAAAAGCTAACGATAGCGGTCTTCCACTCGTTTTCCTGCCTCTCCACAGAAGCCACTTGGACTATATCATGATCAGCTTTATTCTTCTCAGCAACGACATTCGAAATCCTCTAATAGCAGCTGGCGATAATCTCAAAATGCCGTTTTTCGGGTATGCTGACTGGACAAAAATTTCAAGTCAAATACGTGTAGTAAAAAGAAATCTATTATTTCTCTAATAAGTCCGATCGGGTTACACTCGATGGCGTTGCAAAGATGAGATTTCGTACTAAAGAAACTTTACCGACAGTTTTGGTAATTGGTTGATTCCAAAAATAATGGATTTCTTTTTACTAGACTAGAGAAGTCTAATGAAAAGTTTGTTCGGTCTAGAACCCAAACAAATAAAAATAAGGTCAGAATTTTGTAAAGATTACACAAACCCAAACAAACAAAAAGAAGGCTGGAGTCTTTTAAAGATTACACAAACTTGAGCAAAACCCAGGCCTGGATTTTTTTAAAGGTTATGCAAACCCAAACAAACCCATACAACAACCAGGCCACAATTTTGTAAAGATTACACAAACCTAAACCCAAACAAGACCGGAATTTTTTAGATTACTCAAATCCAAAGAAAACCAGGCCGTAATTATTTAGATTACACAAACCCAAACAAAAACCAGGCTGGAATCTATCAAATATTACGCAAACCCAAGCAAACGAAAACCAGGCCGGGATTTTTTAAGATTACGCAAACCCAAACAAAAAACAAGCCGCGATTTTTTTAACATTACGCAAACCCAAACACAAACCAGGCCGGGATTTTTTTTAACATTACGCAAACCCAAACAAGCCGAAACAAAACCAAAGCCGGGTTTTTTCTAAAGATTACATAAACCCAAACCGAAACAAGGCTGAGATGTTTTAGATTACGCAAACCCAAACAAAACCCAAGCCGGGATTAGTTTCCCGTCGGAAGAATGATGCTACGATTTTTTGCGCAGATGGTTGTTACGAGGTTTGGGAGCGTTCTTTATCAAACGACGAATGGATCCATCCCTTGGCCGCAAGGATATTCTCTATCGTGCCACCTTGCACACCTATCTCATGGAAAGCCTAAGAGCCGGACACAACGTCGAATTCTTCGTCGAGGGTGGTCGCACGAGAACTGGCAAGCCTTGTATGCCTAAAGGTGGAATTCTCAGTGTCGTTGTCGACGCTTATTTGGACGGTACGATCGAAGATGCATTATTGGTCCCGATAGCGATGAACTACGAGCGTCTCGTTGACGGCAACTTCATCAGGGAACAATTGGGTCAACCAAAAAAGATGGAAACGTTTAAATCCGCGATCAGCGCTATTTGGTCAACGATTATGGGAAATTACGGAATAGTCAAAGTCGACATTTGCCAGCCGTTCTCGCTGCGAGTAAGCTGGATATTCGAAAAGAAACGCGGTATTTTAATTATTTTTTATTTTTATTTCACATTTTTTTTTTTTTAGGAAATGATGAAGTCTATCGAAAAACAACAAACTAAGCTCGTCGCGTCAACGGCTACCCCATCAAAATCTCTTAAATGCTCACCGTCCAACTCTTCGTTGTACGGCACGGATTTCGTCGACGAAGAACATCGATTGCTCGTCGATAGTATCGCGAAACACATCGTTTATGGTGAGAACATTCTACAGCCTCGGCTTACGCTTGGATTGACACGATTTTACCAATCCCTCAAAGTAAAAACGGCTCGTAATAAATCTTGTGCGTATGAAGAGTCATCGACGAGTTGGTCGTTCAATTCTTATTTTTCTTCGATTTGTAAATCTCGGGATATCTAGTGGAATTATTCTTTTTCAACCGTGCATCCCTTAAAAAATGGGTTAATTTCGTCGACAAGAAAAACTAGAGAACTAAACAATTTGAGGGAACGTAAAGCCGAGTATTGCCTCATTTAACTGTAAACGATGATCCAATAACTAACCTTTTTTTTCACGATGAGGATCTCGTTTTTTTATTGAAGAAGAAAAGTACAATTATTATTATTAACCCAAACAAAAGCAAACTCGAACAAACCCAAACTCAAACAAACCCAAACTCAAACAAACCCAAACTCAAACAAACCCAAACAAACTAAATTTTACTCGAAACTTATCCCGTTCGGATCCCCAAATCTTTCATAGAATGCTTTTCAACTCCTCGAGTGATTATTTTTTTCAGATTTATATATATTAGTATCAGATCTTAAATTCGTTATTATTGGAGTATTTGACGTAACATTCTATGCGATTTGTTTCATCAAAATCTGCCAAGACTCGGCTAGATTGAGTATAATAAACATCGAAGCGATTCAAACTTGAAAAAACATTGTTCGATCGATCTCGATATTTGCACTGATTACCGTTTCGATTATTGCAGACTGCTCGAAATCGACTCCAATCATGTCCACCAACGTGGTGGCGTTTTTGCTGCTGAACAAATTCCGGGACGGATGTACATTGGATAAGCTCGTGGAAGCTTTCGATATTCTGCGAGAGGAACTGAAAACGGTTAACAAAGACGTGGCGTATTGCGGAGAGAGCGTCGATATAATAAATCACGCGGTGAGTTAGTCGAGGAGTTTCGAGACTTTACAAAAATTGTAGCTTTCGAAAGAATTCAGTTTGATCGATTGGTACATTTCTATTCGTAGCTGGACATTCTCGGACCGGGTTTGGTTAAACAACAGCGCCAAGAAATAACAGAAACCGTTGACGATCAAACACCAAAGACAAAGAGCGTTATGCTGATACGGCCGGTGGCGATTCTTCCCAATGTCATTGAGCTTGCGTACTACAGCAATACAATGATGCTTCATTACGTTATGGACAGTATCATAGGTATGATGGTTTTTGGCTTCCAATTGTGTAAACTTATGAATCCGTTGTTGGGATCCTTCAATCGAATCCATACACTCGTCATCCGAAGTCAGAAAATCACTTAAGGATTTATGTAAAAAATATCGACTCGTTTAACTTTCCATAGATTTGAAGTATATACGACAGAGTTAATCAAGTTGCATCGATTGGAAAGAAGAAAAAGGCACTTAGCCGATTATTTGATAGAAATATTTAAGAATCAGAGCCTCGTTCACCTCCGTGTTATTTATACCGGAAGTAGAGAAAATCAAACTATAATCTTAAAAAAGTATATATATCTTGATCAATGCACGAAAAAAAAAAGAATTTTTAGAAACTTCATACATTTTTCAATTTTTTTACGAAAACAAAAAACCACTGTTCTCGATGTCGCTGCGGAGATATTCCTGGTTCACTTTTGCAGGAATTGACAATGTCTCGAAACCCAAACGAAATGAGAGAATTTTTTCATTATAAATTATAGAATGCAAACAGGAATGGTCCGGCATTGACATTTCGACATAAAAATTAACCTTAAAGAATAAATAGTTGTACTGCGGAATTGACTTTACATACAGGCAGGAAATTCTACTTTGGGTCCTCGAAAAGAGGGGTTCGTTAAATCGGCGGATCGTTAAATCCGTGTAAAAAACGTAAACCAGCATTTTTGTTTGTTTCAGTGAGCAGTTTATACGCAATCCTGAAATCTCAGATAAACGATCCGCGAGCGATCGCCGAGAATGACATAACAGTATTTCAAACGGCTCTCATCGAAAAGTCACTAAAGCTCTGCGACATTCTCAAGTACGAGTTTATCTTTTGTAAACCCTGTCAAGACCTAGAACACGTGATATGCGATTCCATAAGGAACCTCACGAATACCGGAATAATATCACACCAAGAGGTACGCTTTTACTTTTCCGTTACATCCGCATTTCGAACGTACGACAACACATTGTGACAGTATCAACGGTGCACACTTTTTTTCAGGAGAATTACTTGGAGGAGGAACTTTGGAGTCGGAGGTACGCGAAAACCCTAGACGACAGCTCGGACGAGGAAAGACAGGTGGAAAAAGAACAACGGATGATCCAGTACAAGCTCAATCTCGAGGCTGATTGCTCGAGTCACATGGAGTTTCTACACACGATTCTCAGGCCCCTCATCGACACGTACACCTTCAGTGCTTTTACGCTTCGCAAGCTCGTTGGACGTTCGTTATCCGAGCGTGACATGGTCCAGGACGTCTTGAGTGAAATCAAGACGAATTTGGATCGCGGTATCGTTAGTTACGGTAAGGAGAAAATAATCGCTAGTGAAACTTCAGTTATACGTTTTTCAAGGGGTACGTCAAACGTGACGTATAAGTGAAAATAACATAGAAGTGAAATACAGTGAAATTTCACTTATACGTTTTTCAAGAAGTTGCGTCAAATACGACGTATAAGTGAGAATAACGTCGAAGCAAAATGCAGTATGTATCTGAAACTCTCTAACATTTCAGATGACGATCAGTGCATAATTCCCAATGTTGTTTAATGGTAGTACCTCTGTTATGTTAATCTTTGTTTCATTGCTAATAATTGAATAATGAGCCAACGGAATTTTTTGAGCTCTTGCGCGGACTACCTCGACTAACCGTAAACAAAACGTTAAAACGGAGTTCAGAGCAGTCACGTGACACTTTCCCCGGCGAGAGAATAATCACGTGTGATTAACTTATAACTGAAAATAAAACAACAAACCGCGAATTCACGCAGGGGAATAAAATTGATGACGTATAAGTGCGGAAATACGTATAAGTGGAAAACATAGAACCGAAACTTTATAACCATCTTTATGAATGGAATCCGCCGGGGCTAAAGGAATTTTACGTATAAGTGAGAAACGTATAAACGAGATTTCGCTGTATATGTATCCACCATGTATCACGATTACGCTAATCTTAACCGAAACAAACTCTCACTCCCAACAGGTGAAAGTTTGTGCGTCGATCCTATAAAAAATTCGTTGAAGCTTTTCGAAAAGTGGAACGTCCTCGAGTGTCATCCCGAGCAGAACGTAAAGATCGTCTATCTGAGGGACGAGTATGATAGCGACGAGGCGGCGAATCGGATATACGAAAGTATCGAGACCTACAAATGGACGAGAAACGTCGATTGATTCGGCTTTTTCGGGTCTTTCTTCCATCGAACAACTACTGGAAGCTGTACATAATTCAACGTTCGATAAACCCCTTTTTTTTTTAAAGCAAAGAAAGGTATAACGAGAGACAAAGCAAACCAAACAAAAAATAAGGTTTGATCAAAGAGAAGGGATGCGTCTCACGCGAGTTATGCGTCTGTGATGAAGCTCGCGCGAAACCTGTACAGTAAAAACAAAATTAAAAAAGGAAAAACCCATTGAAGCAATACGGAATTGGATCTGATCTCAGAACGGTCGTCGTAGCATACAGACGAATTCCTGTGCAACGTTAAGACATCTGTGGATCTTAGTCTGTCCACGAAACGAAGAGATCGATTGACTCGTCGCGTATTGCTAAGCATGGGCTCTGGGCAGCGTTATTAGTAACAGATTTATATATATATATATTATATATATATATGCATTGCTATTGCATAGTGGTAAAATATAATTTTGTTATGAAGTTTGATGACGATCGAGGTCCAAGAAAATAAAGGTTATTTAAAAAAACATGAAACAAAGGAATCACGTGGACAATGACACTCCTTATTTTCCGTAGTTGTATAGAAGTCTCAAAAGTCACGAGTATTTGATAGTGGCAGATATCGGATAGCTCCGTCTCATTCCAATACACTTTTCACGATCAACGAATAGCGCGTCGACTTTCGTTTTCAGATCAGTCTCGAGGCTCGATCGAGTTTTCAACAATTGTTGATGCTCGGCTTCGCATTCTTGTAGCTTCGCGTGCAACTCGTGTATCATCGCTTTTATCGTATCGACTTCGGACATCATTCTGGAGGAAAACGAATATTACGAAAATATAACGGTGCAGTTTGGTGTATAGAACGTAGATATAGATATTTTACGGTGCGGACCTGAGTTGCGCGTGATCTCGACACAACTCTGCATCCGGTCGATGGGTCCGTAATTCGAGGCGAGTGTGCGCCACTTTCAGCGCTGCGCTTTTGTCAGCTACGGCTTTTCGCAATAGATCCATCGTTTTTTCAATTTTGAATATATCTTGCTGCAACTGCCGGAGAAACAAGAAAGCAGCGAGTTGAAGAATGGGCACGTGAGAGTTTGTATAATTTGAGCACTGATATAAAACGTGCTTTTTCCAAATGTGTCTGAAGTTTCCTCTTAGCTTCGAGCAACGCAGCGGATCTTCTGGCCAACGCGTTGTTCGTATCGTTCCAAGCGTTCCAAATTTCCTGTGCGACAGCGTTTATCGCAGTGTTAACGTCGCTTCGAAGCTGAGCCAAGAATCCACGGGTTCTTCGAGACTTCACTAGTAAGTCGTCCGATGATCGTTCCCACGATTCAACATCCATCACGCTTCGTTATGCGTCGCGTTAGAATAATTCTGAATCGCTAGTGGGGACAACGACGACTCGTGGAGATAAAATCGTTTCCATTACCAAGGGTCGTATTTCTCAATGCCGCCGTAATACTGGAGACCCCTGCTGAACTCGTTCATCTGATGACACATGCTGTCGATCCCGTACGCTGTTTCCTTGTTCCTAATGTCCATTTCTAGTTCGTGCTGCGCCGCGCGCCCTTCGCTCAACTGTACGAGATAGCGTACTTGTCAATCCATGTTTCTCCATTTACGGCGCTACGCGAATCACTCATACTTTCGGGTATTATATATTCGAAATATTAATTGTAATTATAAATATAGAATTGTGAATATAGATAATCTTTGTTATTGTAAATACAAGTAATTCTTTGTAAAGTAAATTTTAAAAGTGAATATAAATCATTGGAAATTGTAATTGTGAATATAGAAACTCTTTACTTTATCAAAATGTACTGTTCATTTTTTTGTTCCATAGTGTACTTGTAGACACTAAGTTTATTAGCATTGTCATCACCAATCCTCCTCGAAGCTAGGCAAGCCTGATAAGGCAAAGGTTGATACACCGGACCTATACTCACTTTATTTATGCACTCGGTGATAAAGGCTTCCAATTGCTTTATACATTTTCTTAAAATTTCAACTTCCCTTAGCAGCGATTGTTCCGTTTCGTCATGTACCAATTCATTTCCTATGAGGCAACATTATATTCTTCAATAAACATCCAACCCAAACAAACCCAAACATTACATTCTACAATAGACATATAGCTTTGGCCGAAAGAACTAAGCACCCTGCAATTTATCTGTCCAGTCGAAAAAATTGATTATCTTGGGGAAAATAGAAAATCGTAAACCAATTTACAAAACAGTGTTTCGCCATTTCGCCACTTAGCGATCGGATAATTGAAAGTGACGCTATTAGCTTTAGTCCCGTTTTTGTCGAATATGTGATTTTTTCTCAAATATACTAAACTGGAAACCACACGATATATTCTACAAATTTCGATCTCCAACGGGACAAGACGCAAAAATTTCGACGCGAGTTATTGTATTGGAATGAAGTGAAAATAAGTAAAAATTAACCATTTTCGTCGTCACCGACTATGAGATCAAGATCATATATTCAAACCCAAGCAACGCCGGGAAACGGAAGTACTTGTTTATTAATACAACGATTTCAAACCTTTCCTAAATTCTCGATGATACAAACACTCCTGAGCGATGTGTAATGGTCCTTCAAGGTCTTGTATAGCCCGCTGAAGAGTTCTCTGACACTCTTGCATCTTTCGATTTTCAATAACCAAACGCTCGTGTTCAGCAGACAATTCGCGGGTCCAAAATTCGATCTCCGTTATTCTAGCACCAAGCTCTCTACCGGTGTCTCTTTGTCCTTCGGTTACGCATTCTTCGGTTTCACTGCACGAGAATTGTGGATGGGGTGGATTCGATATGAATTTAAATAACAAGCCTCCATTGTTTTGTTGGGATTTAATATTATATTGTTTTTGAAAAAATTATTGAACATGTGTCATCCGAAACACCGTACCGCATACGCCGAGCGGTGTCGTTTCGAAGTTTTTGACCGTAGCGTCGAGTTGAATCAGCTTCGTTGTAAAGACGCAATTCGTTCTGCGTCCACTCGTGGGGGGTGTATCTCGTGTAGAGGGCAGCGCGTGCAGCATGCGCGGGATTCCTTTCAAATCCAGTGACAAGATTCGGAAATTTGATTGGTTCGGTAACCATACCTACCGGAGTGAAGCAAGGATCGACGAGTTGGCTCGTTATCGGCTGAGCTGGGCTATATTTCGGATGAACAAAAAACAAAGAGAATTAAAAAGTGATTAGATATTGGCGACCAAAATTTTCTTACAGTGGATGAACTTGAACCGTCTCGAATCCCATCGTTGGTCGCCATGGATGTGGTCTCGGAGTTCTGTAATATTCACCGACTTTGGTCGGTATCGAAGGACCCATTACTTGTTCCATGCATGGTAATGCACCGACGTGGCTCCATGGTTGCAGTTGCTAATGAAATCACCGAGTAATATATCCCCAAATTTCATTTCGTCTTTCTTCGATTGACAATAGAATATTTACCGTGTACATAACCGTTTCGGCTGTCGTTCCGGCTGGACCCGTAGCAGCCATTTCGAGGTCTTGCGTCGACAAACTTTAAACGCGTGAAATACGAGAATTTTACTTTATTTGAACAATACTTGGCCAAGCCGGAAGCCCGAGAAGAAAAAAAAGATTTTGTCGTCACAATCGGAAATCCGGTTGCTTGTCAAATGGTAGAAAGATTCGCTTTTATTTTCGGTCATTGAAAACTGGCTTGGATACGACAATAACGCTGCGCTCGAAGTGATCGATAAATGTTGAAGTCCGCTGACTTTTTTTAGGCATTCAGCCAACAGAAGTGCAGGGAATATTTCGAAACAAATATTGCGCGATATCTAGCTACTTTTAAATGAGAAACGCCACCGTTCGTTTCAGTAAACTCATTTAACATATATACACGTTACATAGATTATTATTCAGTGATTGAAAATGATGGTTTTTTGTATTTACTAAAAAAATGTATCACTGGCGTAGGCTTGGCAGATAACTTCGTACCGTCGTTTAGTCGGCTATGTAGAAAAAGAGTACGCGCTCGCCGGATCAACAGGGTTTGAGTATCGACCGGTACAGCGCTACGAGCGCGGTATCGTATCATATGACAGTGGAGGCGCGTGAGTGCCGTAGTCTTCGTAGATACAACTCGCGAAGCTCCTCGAAATTGGTTCGAGTTTATTCACGTGATAACGACGGAAACAAGTGTCGAGGATGAAAAATTTGCACCTGACGTTCCTCCGGGCAACCGGGCTCTTTCTCGTAGTTCAAGTATCGCTAACTTTGGCAGGTACTAGCGTGCCCGTCTTAACGTGGGGTGGAGCCTTATCAGACTCCACAGGCGAGCAAACTCTCGTTGATCCATTTGCAAAAACTTCCCAACATGATTTCGAGGAAATCGTAACGAAGATGGTGGGCGGTTCCCTCAGGCCCGTCCTCGTCTTCGTCAAGGATGATCTTTGCGTCGAGGACCTCACTGAACACAAAGATGTATGTAATCATTATCGTTTTTTGTGGATCGTCGTGAACTGTCGCGCAATTGTATATTCTCGTTACATCAAAAACGAGGACCCTGTATCTCGTCGGTGTAGAAAGCGTTTTTCGCATTTCGAATTGCGTTTGAAGTACTCGTAGTAATCTACGTGTATTGATCGAATTTCTGAAGATGACGGATCAAGACTCCAGAGAATGTATATAAACTCTTTAAGCAATTCGCAGGAAGAAAACAGATTATTTTTTTTAATCAACAGACCCATAACGTTTTTTCGTGTAGATACGAATTTTTCAATGCAGGCCCACTTTGAGCGAATTTTTTAGCGTTTCATGTCCGTTTTTGTCAAAAAATAAATTCAGGCCCATTAAATATGGATTATTCACTACAAAAAAACGCTTCTTCAAGAAAAACAAAAAAATGCGTATGTACCGAAATACAACAATTCGAAAAACGTTATGGGTTAGATTGACCCAGTTATGCACTTATAGGTTGGCGGCAGAAGTATGCACTCGAAGGGTTAAAAAAAACCGAATTCATTTCTACGTTACTGACAAAAAACGATTTACGAAAAGCTACGTCGATACGTTCGCGTTCAAATTCTTGTGCCTCGTCTCCCCAGTCAAGTTTAACCCGTACCGTTAGAACTGACTATCTTGTTCGCAGAGTTTAAGCGCGTTGAAGGAAACTGGTTCGTTTGTGTATCATCCAGCGGTTGACGCCCCAGTCTCCGTATTCGAGAGGCTTCCTTACTACAACAGCACGAGCCAAGAAGAGTTCGATTCGGTATCGGAGGGTCAGCTGATACTAACTAAAGTCGTCGATTTGGACGGCGTACCCAAAACCTTCAATACCCTGAGAGAGTCGAGTCCGGAACTGATAGCCGCGCTCACAGGCAAATCCTGTCGTTACAGTCGCGCTGAGAGAATAAAGAGAGCGGTGGTGGACGAAGTCCGTTTCCCGTTTAGGGGACAAAGAATTTTGATGGACGCTGCGGCGCCTCCGAACTTGACAGTTGCCAATGGTGAGTTCGAGCCAAATAAAATGACGGAAGAGGGTGCGGGCACTCCGGAATCGCCGCTTCAGCTAAACTTTGAGTATACCGTTAAGAACGGATCAACAACTCACACCGCGAATGTACTGTTTCAATTTCCCGTTCGAGTAGCCGGCTACTATTCGCCCACAGTAGTGTACGAAATACAGGATGGGAAAGATGCAAATTCGACTCTCAAGACTAAAATCGATCTCTCGTTTCCATTCAATTTCTCGTATCACTGCTCCGAGATGATAACGTTCAGTGATGCAACCGAATCAAAATCCATCAAGTTCGAACTAAAGGACTTTCAAGTACAGATCGACGCAACGAAGTTCGGCGACGCTTACGATTGCGTTGGTTTCATGAGTATACCCATATGGGCCGGCATTTTCGTCACTGCCATTCTCGCGATCATTATGACATGGGCGTTCACTATGATTATGGATATTCGCACGATGGATCGTTTCGACGATCCCAAGGGAAAGACCATCACGATCTCCGCTTCAGCGGACTGAAGAAACACGAACAATCGATATCTATTATTCGCGAAATATGTAAATATGTAGGCATGTAAAGTTCTGTATTATATTTCGATGCTGTAGATATTTGTTTTTTCTTCTTCGTTTTCGCGTCAAGTTCTTACGTTCCGAAGGGGATAAAAAGATAGTATCGTCGAGTACTTTTCATTAATGAAGTATTGCGCACACGTTGGCAAGAAGAAGCCTGAAAATGCGTCGAAAAACAAGCCGTGGCGTATCATTTCGCAAATCCAACAAAACATCACCTACTGAATGTACAATACGTCATCTTCAGTTTAAACGAAGTGCGCTCAGCGTCCCCAAATAGTAAATTTCATTCCGTATACGCGATACTATTGGGCAGCTCCTACGAGTGAAAAACAAAAATGTCTTCGTTTCGCAACTTTTTTTCCTATACGCTGCGGATATTGAATGAGAACGAAAGAGTATGATTATAACGGATGTCTCAGTAGTATATCTCAATGTCCATTTCGTAGTTGTACCAAAATTCTTATCCAATCGCTGCCGTATATGATACGTGAAATGACACAAACAACAATTATCACAAAGCTGTAAAAGCATCGCAGTTGTTTGCCGTCTATGCACGCACGTCAGGTGTGTACCGTGATGAATAATAAAGTTATATTGGAACACTGGAAAGAAAAATCTGCTAAATAGGTCTATGGTTTTTTTTAGTTTTCTTTTGCATTCTCAAGACCCTTTTGGGAATACACGATGCCGTAAAACCGATCGATCGATATCGCCGATCGCTGATATACAAAGGTTTGTAAACATTTACAAATTAGTTCGCAATGAGTACGCGCTCTCCTAGATTCTCTCTCTCTCTCCCTCTATCTTCATCAGGATGCACAAGCTGGAATTTCCATTCCGTGGATTACCATGAAGACCATCGAATAGGGAGGCAAATGAATCGTCTGTGACAAGTCCGAAATCGTTGCCATGAACGGGGGTAAACTTCCATCAGTCTTTAATCTCAAAGTTTCTCCATTCAGTTGGATTTCCCTGGAATGAAGTGTAGTTAAATAAATGGCCCTTAATAAACCCGTACTTATTCCCGAAGAAATCTTTGAAGACTATTTTGTTGTTATTGCTGATATTTCTTCGTATATGCTTGGAGACCTAACATACCTTGATTGGAGATGATCGGATGTAAGAACGTACAAAAGAACGGTAGCAGTTTTGCTCCTCAAGGAGTGACCGCGCTGTATGGAAATTTTCGCAGGTGCGTCGTCGAGATTCATACCGTAAACGGTGACCGCGGGTACTTTACTGATGAGAGCACTCTCCGGGGTGCAATGCGCGTACAATCGTACCCTCGTACAATTGTCAGCGGTTACCAAACGCAAAACTTTCTCCGAGACGAATTGTTTGTAAAGTACACTGACCCACCAATCAGGGTTTGGGATTATTTCAGGCGAGACCATTGCGTAATGCCCACCGAAGAAAGATTGCCTGACGACAACAGCGATACCCGCTGCTGCACTGTAGCCAAGCTTGTCCAGCCACAGAAATCCGGCTACGTATCTGTCCGACAAACCGGGCGCGCCGCTCCCATACGCTGTACTCGTTTCGGCTGTAATCATTTTTTATAGAATTCGTAAAGATTCATCAAACGATTTATAATCCTCGTATGAATAAAACGGGTTGTCAATAATACTCTGCTAAGCCCAATTGAAATTTGTAGAAAGCGACAAGCTGGAGAAAAGGAATAACGGCACTTACAGAGCCACATTTTTATCTTCCTCCCGGTACCGTTTATCGCAACGTTCATTCCGTCTATTTGCCGTGGCAAATAATCGAACGTTAAAGGATCTATAAAATCTTGTAGCCGAGCCGTTGCTCCGTTCAGATAATACTGATGCCACGTCAAATAATCAACGGCATATCCATCGTTCTCGTGAAATTCCTGTGCGTATTTCTCCCCTTTGTGATCAGGATCACCAACGTGGTTGACTTCCGGTCCAACGAGTATGCTCGACTGAAAACCCTCGAGGATCAGTAAACCTCGCAGTGTGTAATAATCTCTGGCCAATTGTTGGGCAGTTACTGTTCTACCGAAGCTGTGAGGAAATGAATTCGGTTCTGAAAACACGCAATAAGTCATTACGGTCTGATAAGACTTATGTCTCTTCAACGTTTGCAATGATAATTGTTCTTCGACCCAATGGATATACTTGCCGTTGCCCAATTGCCAGTCGAGCAGCATATCGTTAGCTTTGGCAAAGCGGATTATATCTTGAGCATTGCTATCGTCCCAATCACCGTTAGGTCTCCTGATCAGTACATTGAGATCGAACATCATTCTCAAATCAGAGAGCTGAGTAAACTTGTATAACTCTAGAAAATCTTCATCAGTAATGGTAAAATTGGTCTTGTCGGGCCCATCAACGGGTCTCGTCGCATCCGTTGAAACGCTCGACACCGTCTAAAAAGCAAAAACTCGACTTATTTGCACAGCTAAATACATTGGAATGACCAATAAATATTCTTCATGATTTGCAAATATATATTCTTACCTTATTGAAAAACAGGCAATCGGCCAGAGTTCCGCCAAACCGGACGTAAGCTGGACTCAAATGTCGAGCTAAGTTTACGAATCTTTCGTCCCTCAAGGGAAATTTCTCCATACGTGTTAGCAAAGACGCATCTAGACCAATGGATAGAAATCTTTTGGATGTGCGGTGCAGCACCGGCTGTGTTGCGTCTATCATGAAAACGTGAGTTTTCGCAGCGTGCCTACTGACGTCCCAAAACAATAGTACAAAAAGTCCCATACAGAGCGCCACGATCAGCGATGTAATGATTGAACGCAGCGTTGTATCTGCAATCGTACAATTATGACTTCTAATAACGTACAACGGTTAGACATTAACAAGGAAACCCTAACGACTTGTCAATGTCAATTGCAGGGTTCTTGGAGTTAAAGATCGTGTGTACGAAAAATGTTTGAGACAACATTAATTTAAGTAACATTAAAATCATTAAACAGATGAGTAAAAACATTTAAACAGCCAATGAATATAATTGAGTTCAAGACTTTAAAATAAATAAATAAAATGAATTTTTGCACTACAAAACCAATTGATATTATTTTTCGTACGAGACCAATAAAAAATAACAACAAGCGCATCGAATTATTATTTGAAAAATATTACAATGTTAAACGAGCGTGAAACGAAATCCGTTACTACGTGGCAAAAAAAATAACGAAATAAAAAAGGATATATATGAAATAAACCAATTTAGCAAATTTTCGATAATATAGACGATTCTCTTTGTTTGGAAAAATGCATACATGCTCTTTCAAGGATGACTAAAACATTGAGTGAAGGAAATTTGAATTTAGCGCCTACAGCGGCGTCGAAAATACATTTATAGCCCGCTGTCGGATTCGTCACCAATCGATAAACATTGGTTATATAGAGATAGGAGTAGCGATATCCGTCGCGCATGAGTTAAATTGTTGATAAAAGCAAATTCCATTTCCGGTTTGGAGACAAAGAAGAGGCCGGGTATAATGGCGGACGAAAAAACGTTAAACGAAATAACAAACTTCGCGATCGCAGTTGTCGCTGTGAAGACTCACCCTCTTTGGTCCGCGCATTGCTGAGATTCTGATATTGGTTCTTGCCCCATTCGTTGTTCAAAAAATAAGTCATCTTTAGCGACGATTATCGAAGATATACCGGAGAAATACGCTGGTAATTACGCGTTGACTGTTTCGCCTCCCTAGGGACGATAACGCAGCGAGAACTCACGATGCATACGTGTTGACATTACCATTCAAACTGCTCGCAAGTGGCGAAACAAAAACAAACAACTGCATGTGCACCACAGCCTTATAAATACGTTTGTGCAGTCATGTCATCTTTGTGCCGCTAGCGATGCTAATATGGTTCCAAATTCCGCCACGTCTCTAGTATCGCGACGACCAACTCCTTATATACAGTATAACCTTGATTATTCGATTTCCACTCTGTACCTTTTGTTATCAGAACGGCGCTTTATGCAAACGTTCCATTGATCCAAACCATAACGTTAACTTTTTGTACTACATAACTTTTATCAATTTTAGCTTACAATATTGCTATTAACACGCGCGCTCAAGTTTGAGGTTGACGACAACATTACGTTGCGTGGGATATTAGCGATCCTATAATATGCGAGTTCATGAATGAATACTTTATTTGTTAATAAAACGACATTTACGACAAGCGTGCATGAATGGACAAGTCGTCTCGGAGAATCTGGGTTTTGTATAATCCTCCCATGAGCGTAGATTATCAGATATGGATTTCAGTTAAAAAGGGCAGGCCGCTTGAAGCGGAGTTGAAGAGTTGGAACCCAGCGTGAGCAGCGCGATCGCGTGCTGTTGGCTGATGTGGCAACTAACCGTGCCCATATTCGTTTGGCGATCTCGAGGTATTCGTTGCCCCACTCGTAGCGAACTATGTAGTTTCGGTTCAACGTCCTCGCAGTGAGTCTGCAAATTGCGGCGCGAGGAGGGTGAATTTCAAAAAATATACTGCGAGTGACGTTTAGCCTGCCTATTCACCGTGAATCGTGCCGTGCGAAGTTGGCAGCGTGACGAGAACGACGCGACAACGAGAAGAAACCCGGTCGTGTTATACTCGCGAATGTTGCAGTTGTTCGATCGTCCGGAGTAATCATCATGGCGTCCGAAAGATACAGTTTTTCTTTGACAACTTTTAGGTAAATATCAAACGTTTGTTACTGATTGTTATACTTTTTTGTTTGTTAGGCGAATATTTTTAACGCACATAAATAACAGATTTGACAAATACATGTATCCGAATACGCATAGTAGATATTTCGCGTGATCTGTTCGGTCCGGTGAACAGTCTAACCCTCCTAACCTCACTGTTCAATCCGTACTCGAATAACTTCCCTCTGTTCACAATGACTCGTCAGTATTATCGACCTGTATTATATTTCGATGAAACTTTTGCGGTAAACTTGAAAATGATGATGTCGTGATAACATTGACGAATGTTGGGTATATCAGAGAAAGTAAATCGAATAAACGATGCAAAAGAGAGTGAGAAAGAAAAAAACTGGAGAACTTTTGTTAAATGGCTGTAAGCGTTACGGTAAAGCGACAAAACGCGATTCAATGTCCATAGCCCGTCGGGAAAGCTGGTCCAAATAGAATATGCTCTGGCGGCGGTAGCGGCTGGTGCTCCGAGCGTCGGCATAAAAGCTTCCAATGGAATAGTCCTGGCGACGGAGAACAAGCACAAGTCCCTTCTGTACGACGAGCACAGCGTCAACAAGGTGGAAATGATAACGAAGCACATAGGAATGGTGTACAGCGGTATGGGGCCGGATTATCGTCTGCTTGTGAAACAAGCTCGCAAAATGGCGCAGCAGTATCTGCTAGTGTACAAAGAACCCATACCGACGGCTCAACTCGTTCAGAGAGTTGCTGTGCTCATGCAGGAATACACGCAATCCGGGTAAGCAGGGTCGGGAGGGAAAATAGATATGAAGTCTTACGGAGAGGGATAAGATACTGACGAAAGGGTTTTTCAAAAAGCGGAGTCCGACCGTTCGGAGTATCTCTGCTGATCTGCGGATGGGACGACGGAAAGCCTCATCTCTTCCAGTGCGATCCTTCAGGCGCGTACTTCGCGTGGAAAGCAACGGCGATGGGTAAAAACTTTGTAAACGGCAAAACCTTCTTGGAGAAGCGATACAGCCAAGATTTGGAGCTGGACGATGCGGTACATACAGCGATTCTAACGCTGATCGAGGGCTTCGAAGGCCAAATAACAGCGGACAACATCCAAGTCGGAATTTGCGATGCCAACGGCTTCAGACGGCTCGATCCCTCCAACGTTAAAGATTACTTGGCCAACATCCCACAATAATATTAATAATGATAGAAGTAACAATAAGAGGAACAACATTCTTTCAGCGTCTCGACCGCTTTTTCTTTTGTACAGCGCGCCGAATAAAAACACTCTTTCTCTCGCCATACAGAAGTGTAGCCGGTTGTTTCGTTATTACTTTGTTTCTCCGAACGACAACGGGATTTTGGGTTCGTTGACGCGCTGTCATCGCGCTGTTGTCGCACGGCGAGAAAACGCGTTCGCCAAGAAATGAAACGCGACCATTTGAAAAGTTTGAAAATACGAGTACGAGATTATCGTCGTCGCTGTGGATCGAGTAAAATAACAAGAAACTTGGAGAGTTTTTGTTTTGTAAATTGTATATTTCATAAAGCGTTACAGAATGAAAAAGAGAAAAATATAGCCACGCGAGGCAAAAGTACACAGGTACACGAATTTCGTTTTCAAGGAGATTTCGAATGATTGTACAAAAAGATAAAACAATGTGGATCGCAGATGACGCGTAATCTCGCGATCACTGTTACAGCGGGGAGGCTCAAAAAAAGTTACGACTAGCAAGCACCAAATTGGGGGGGGGGGGGGGAGAAAAAAGGATAAAAGATTGGAATCGAGTCGCGGGGAGAGGGTTGGCGGTAACGCAAGAAAGAACAATAAATTTGACCGCAAATAATTGGTCGGAGGAAAGTTTGTTGTCTGTTTGGTAAAATATCGAGTCTCTCCCGTCGTGCGAGAATAAAAATATATGCGCAATCCGATTAAAAAAGAAAAAAGAAAACAATGGCAACGATTCGCTCTCATTCGCTGTTGTGCGCGGTGTACGTAAAAATATATGTAAATATATATATATTTAAAAAAAAAAGGAAAAAAAAGATACGACGAGTATCGCGTCGTTTTCCTTTGATCTCTGTTTGCTTTTCCATTGAGTTTCGCTTTCCGCGAAAACTACATTCTCGAATACTGGCGGAGGAAACTACGATCGAACGATGATTCGCGACGAATCCGCGGAACGAAAAACTAGAAGGAAGAGGGAGTCGCGCGTCTCGTCTTGGCGCGTACGCACCGAGGATGCGTACCTCGGTGGGTTGACGGGCGGGGGAGGGGACGGCGTTCGGACGGCGACGGATGGGCGCGCACCCCGTTAGCATCAATCGACGCTCTCTGCAGCGGTGACTATCGGATCAAGCGAAAATAGGCAGAGCGTCTATGGGGGGATATCGCCGGGTACGCACGAAACGGGAGTACACGGTTATTTCTGCCCCTGATACGGATAACGCGTCGAATCAGCCAAGCGTCGTACCTCACGGGAGGATCGACAGAGGCGAGTGGGCGGGCTTCGGCGAAACTCTCCTGGCGTGTCGGGCTTCCCTCCCCCTGGGCCCGAAATCTGTCACACGCAAGAACCCACCCACGCACGCACGCACACTGACCCGAGAGAACCGGCTCTTAGGTAGAAGAAGGACGTTCGATAGGAGAGTGTCGGGCGATGGAGGTAGGGAGAGGGGGGAAGTGAGAGAGGAGTCATTCATGCGCGCGCGCGCAGGGGTGCACCGCCGATAAAGAGGGGCTCGCGGTCGTCCACGAGCGTGGGCCCCTCATCACTCGGCACCCACTGGTGCTGCGTACAATATATCGTGCACGCTCGTATAAGTACCGGTGACGAAACCGAGTACTCCGAAAGCGATGATCGCTACGTTTTTCCACAGTACCCAGTTGAAACGACCGAGGCCGTCTTCCTCTTCCCATACGGTGACGAGTTCGATAATCGAGGGTAGCATCAGACCGAGGGTCGAGAGACATACCGCACCGACCAAAGATATGAACGGTCCGAGATTCGGTATGGCGATCGCAACGCCCACAGTCAACACTACCAGTGAAACGCGAACGCTGTACTCGGCCCACAATTTTCGAGCTCCGAAGTGGGACCTCAAATTTTTCCATATTATCTCCATCGGTACGTAAAACTGTAGCCCGTAGGTGAGAAATATGGCAGTGGCTATCATCAGTTGAACGCACTGTGCCGGTATCTCTTTAGTATTCAGATTTAGGGTTATGTTGTCCTTTGTTCCATCGCCGAATTTCAGATAACCGAAGAACCCGACCGTACTGTAGAGCAGCACGACGCAGAACATGCCAAAGTTTAGTACACCCGGACAACCGACGAAGTGCGTCGGGGTTTTCATATTGTTCTCCAGCGGCATAACCTGTGCGCAAGCGTCGAACGGACGCGTAGAAAGAAAACAAAAGAATAGTTAGTCGCGTTCAGGGAGGTTGTCGGAATGGCGGGGGTTGAAGCGAAGATATTCCAAGGGAGATAGATATACGTTCGAGGAGACTCACGACGCCGATGCCCTCGAGGGCGAAGATGGCCGTGCCGAAGAAGAGAGGAAGCTGGGACCACGTTGAAAAGTTTGGCACCGTGTCGGTACTCGGTAGTTCGTGAAATATGTAGTAAAACGTAATTCCGAGTCCAACGGCCATCAGACAATTAGCGAGCATCGAGAAGGGCGCGAGGTACTTCAGATTACGGATGAGTGAGAGCATCGTGAGGAGCGGCAAAAGTGCGGCCATGTAGAGCCTCAAATCGTAATTCGTCATCGTGTAGTAATCGACGACGGCTTTTACGTTTCCGGATACGAATACGACGTAGACGCAGCAACAACCGATCAAATCTATCACCAGGAACGTGTTGATGGTCGCTCTGAATGTTGAACAAATACGTATGAAAAAAAAAAAGAATGGGAATGGCGAGTGGGTGGTCAATGAGTAGGGGAGGAGTCGGAGAGCGTACGGAGCATGAGCCGGCAGCGTGTTACTCACTTGGCCAGTCTGGCGTACTTCTGAACCGGTTCGGGCCCCACGAGGAAGGCCGTCTCCGCGACGTCCGCGAAACCGAGGCTCGGCGTTCTTGTCCGTCTACAGAGCTTATGGGCGCACTTAACGAGTATGTGAACGCAATAGGTGCAGGTAGCGCCGATAAAGAAGGTCGCGAGAAGACCGAAGAGGAGACCGGCGTTTTTGAACGCGAACGGCATCGCGAGGATACCCGTGCCCAGGCTGCCCTTGAGCAAGTGTATGAAGGTGTCTAGGTCCGACGTTGGGTGGGCCAATTTTCTGTGCTCGAACGGATCGTAAAGCTCGGCATCGTCGTCTCCACCGCGCTCCACCAGGGGCAGCGTCGAACCGTTCGTCACCGTAATAGGAACTTGATTTTTCTCGCATTTGTACCTGGAAATGATTAATTATTTTAGATGTCTTTCAACATCGCTCGTTATTCGTGTCAAACAAGTGTGCGTGTGTATGAGTGTTTGTGAGTATTGGTTGAACATCGAGACACGCCCGATTGTCGTCGTCGTCGATGAGATTCAAGTTCGCAACGTTGGGACGCAACGAAAATCATTATTTTGTCATTTATCGATTTTTCTTCACTGAAATCGTAAGTAAAATATTTCAATAATTATTCAAACATTTATTGCGATAACCTGGAATTCAAATGTGAAAACAAAATATTTCGTCGAATAATGGATATCTCAGGAAATAATAAAATGAGAAAAGAAATTTAGTTGCGTCGCAACGATGCGAATTTCAAGTCCCTCGTCGTCGTCGTCCTCGTCGTCGTTGTCGTCGTTGTCGTCGTTGTCGTCGTTGTCGTCGTCGTTGTCGTCGTCGTCGCCAGGCAGACAAAGAGAAAGCGCGAGAGAGAGATAAGCCTCGTATGAACACGGATTTTGCCTAGTTTTTTTATAAACTCCAGTCGCGATGGGTCGTACGCGTACGGTGCTCGTGTTTATCCCTCTCGAGGAACCGGAGATAACGAAAGAGAGAGAGAAAGAGCGAAGCGGGTGGCGCTGGTGAGAACGAGAGAAAACGGAAACAAAATCGAGAGGTATAAAATTCGGTCGCTTCGGTTGTTTTTCTTTTTTTTTTTTTATATAATCGTTGTGTTCGGATTTGTTTGAGTTTGCGAAGAAATTGGACGTCCAATATCTGCCTCTGTTTTCGTCGCTCTCCCACGTGTTCGCTTCCCGCCCCCGTCTTTCCCATCTTTTCTCGTCGTTCCCCGAAGATTCGTGACACGTACGCGCATCGTTCGGACGCACAAGTCCGAACGCGTACGAGTAGTCGCGGCTAAGACCGGAAACGAAGAAAGAAACCCCAAAATTCGAAAGGAAGAAACGAAACAATTAGGCGCATCGCGTACCTCGGATCGAACAATGTGTATTATCTTATGTTATAAGTACACACACTCACACACGTATGTATGTATGTATATGATAGAAAAGAGTTTAAGGTATAGATATATTGTGTAGGTACCCGTTGAGGTGCGTATCGTCGATTTCGTCTCTCTCACTCTCTCTCTCTCTCTCTCTATATCTCTATCTGTCTTTCTCACTCACTCCCCTTAAAGCCGGGTGCCGGGAGACGTTAACTTTTTTTTCGATCCGAACGCGCGTAGTCACGTGAGCCGCCCTTTTCAGCGGCTCGTTTGCTTTCCGTGTTAGAACTCTATCGGTCGAGTTCGCGGAAGGCACGGCAGATGTCGCCGAGGCGCTGCGCGACCGAAGCCTTGGCTGAGTGTCCACGCCCGCGCGCGATATCCTGAAACGAGCCACCCTTCGCTTCTCCCAACGTTTCCCACGCGTTTCAACGATTTTCACCGAGATGTAAGTTTTAAAAAATGTGAAAAAAAAGAAACAATGCTAAACGCCGCGAAACCGTCACGTCCATCGCGCATGCTCGATAGTGAAGAAAAAAAAATCAAGAGAGCCAAGAGGGAGGATGGGCCGGACTCAAACGATGGTTGCCGGTGGTGATGATGGTGATGGTGATGGTGGTGGTGATAGCGGTAGCGAGAGCGGCCTCGGCGGCGGTGACAGCAGTGGCGGATCCTAGCGGCGTCATCGTCGTTCGGCAGTCAACACAGCATTTTTCGTTTCACCGGCCTCTCACGAATCCTCATTCTTTTTTTTTTTTATTATTCGTTTCCTTTCTTTTTTCTCATGGTGGTTTCGGTGGCGCGATACGGACCGCGCCCGATCGATACCGATCCTGCATTTCCGCGCGATCGCGTCTCCCCTTATGCTCTATATACATACATACACGTGTATGCATACATGTATATATGCGTATATACATATATACGCACATATAGGACGTGTCTCGTAATTTCTGTTTTGCTTTTTTAGCACGATTCCTTTTTTTTTTTGTATTTTTTTTTTTCGTGAGTGTTTTGTCTTAATCGGTTTCTCAGAGCACTTTCATAGAGTCCGAATAATATTAAATGCTCGGACTCTATATACGCACGTCTGGAATCATATAAATCAACATATTATACGGTAAAAGACAATTTATCACGATTTTCGAAGAACCGCGGGAATCGCGCGCCCTTTTTTTACGTTCGCGGCTAACCTCGTACGAATCTCCATCCGTACGTATCTCTCTCTTTCTCTCTTTATTATGCTGTAAATCCAACGAGACGCGTGTCCATTTTCGTATCCTATCGTGAATCGCACAAGCACGAATGAAAGGGCAAAGGAGAAATGCGAATGACGGATGGAAGAATCGTACACGATGTAAATACGAAGGGACGCGTGATCGCGAACGAAAATAGTTATCGATACGATACGGTGATGGCGGTAGCGGCGGCGGTGGCGTTGGCGGCGGTGACGGTCATTAGACGAGGCTCGAGTGTGCGTTTTGGAACGCGAGTTTGGAAGTGAGGCGCGCGCGTACGCGTATACGCGAATGGTATTTTTCACGAGTGAGTCTCGAAGAGACGCGCGCGCGCGCGCGGGGCTCTAAATTTGGATCGATTCAATGTCACGATATTGCACCCGCAGCTCGGAGTTTACGCTTGCACAGGTAGGTTCGAAAAGATACGATTGACGCGCGCGCGTCTGTGCGGGAAAATTGAAAAAGCGCGAGTCGTCTTTCCACCCCCCCCCCCCCTCCCACCTCCCGACCCAGCTTTCGTCAAACGACACGCGCGCGGATGCAACGACAAGATCGCGCCGAAGTTGACGTGGCCGTTCGAACGATTCAACCCGCGAGATTTGTAGCGAACGCCGAGAGGGCGCGACTAGCGACGAATGCGGTGGCGAGTGTGATAAATAAAATGAATAATAACGAGCGTTTGGGGAAGAAAAGAAAAGGAAAAAAAACAACTTACTTGACGAGCACCATGTCCGAGAGCTCGGTTTTCACTCCGTGCTTCTTTGGATCGTATTCGGCAATCATTGGCCGAACGGGAGCTTTCTGAAACATTGAAACAGATGCACGGCGCGCGTCACGATTATCAACGGTGATACGGAACGAAGAAAAGTCGAAGGAAGGGACGAAAGGGCCATTTGAGAACAAAGTTTGCTGAGATCGGACGCCTACCCGCTGCTCCCGCTCCGTTTCTCTCATCATACTCGACGAGAGCGAGCTCATCTCAACGTCGTAACCACTCTCCGAATTACCCATTGTTTTGTCGTCGACGTGTCGTCCTTGCCACTACGTCTTCTCTCTCTTTCTCTCTCTCACTCTCCCGCGCGACAAACAAAGAATCGGTATTGTCACACTCGTGGATCAGCCATATCGTCTTTAACGGTGGCGGTCACCGTTTTTTCGTCCCGCGCCTCGTCATCCGCGCACCGACGATTTTCTTGTTTTATTCTTTCCCCCTCCCACGATTTCAATCGGAAAATGCGCGAACGGTGATCGAGTCCGATCGAAAATATCCTTCGTTCCTGATGAAGAAGAAACAGCAACGGTCGCGACGCTGATCGATAGGTAAGTACACGAGAAATAAAATTGCGAGAGAAAGAAGAAGAAAAAAGTTTCGCACGGTGTCGCGTTCCGGAGCCAACTGTGAAAAGATCGCGATCGCCGAGCGAGAGACAGCCCAACTTCTTACACCCCGCGTGTTTTCCCGATAGATTCGCGCGAGTGGACCAGGAGAGGGTGTCGCGGTAGGTAAACACGCACGTACATGTATACGATGGAAGTAAATAGTCGCGTACCGCAAGGTATAAATACGCGTAGGTAGAGAGAGAGAGAGAGAGAGAGAGAGAAGAGGATATTTTCGCGAATAACCGGTGGCCGCGAGGCGCGACGCAGAAGCAACGCAGAATCGAGGCAGAGGCGGCTACGACGCGAAACATCGGGGCGCCACGAGTGCCTGCCAAAAAATTCAATTTTTCGACCGTTTGATTCTGCCGCGAACGCGTTTCGAGGAAGGGTGACGGTTCGCACGAAATCGCGGCGGAGGGGTGGGGGTGGAGGAGGGGGAAGGGGAGAGGGAGTAAGGGACAGGTCGGACGACGGACGAAGAACCGCGTGGTCGCTTGCCGCATCTTGGACGCGTACAAAGACAGAATCAACCTATAAATACTATTGGCCACGAGTGAGGAAGAGGCGCGCGCGCGCACGTCGCCGGACATTATTTCGCAACGGTCGTGGCGGCGCCATCGTCGCCACCTACGTCACCCGTTTTTCTCGGTTACCTCACTCTTTTTGCCTCTCGGTTTTT
>JAPYZJ010002572.1:0-20139 GCA_030522765.1 Ophioninae sp. B BG-2022a
TAGGGGGTGAAATTCTAAGACGATTGATATAAGCATGTATGGGTCCCAGATGAACCCCTGAATTGTTATGAATTTTTTACGGCAGCCAATCGGACGCGCTCGAGCCGAAGAGTCCGCATGGTGGGGGTACCGCCCCTCCGGGGACTACCCACTCCGGGACACGTACGTGTCGCTCACCGACGTAGGCACTCCTCCGGGCGCGTTTCATTGGCTACCGTAAAAAATTAATAACAATTCAGGGATTGATCTGGGACCCATACATGCTTATATCAATCGTCTTAGAATTTCACCCTCTACCTCCCATTTCAGTGATGACATTTTTAGCTGGGACACCCTGTATATATATGTGTATATATATATATATATATGGAGGTACCGGCGCACGCCACCACCGATGTACGTCCCGGTCTTTCGCTATCGACCATCTCCGAGTTGCTATAACATCAACCCGAGTCCCTGCACTTCCAACGGAAATGGCGAGTCAAAAGTCGACGCTCCTGAAAATGGTTCGAAACTCTAACGATAAAGGGCCCTCGCGTGTACAGGAGCCTCGAAAGCGCGGAAAAAAGGAATATAGGTACGTACGGTGGATCATCGCCTAAGGAAAATCCCCGATCGAGGACTGAAATATTGCAACCCTTGGAGGGAATAATAATCTTGATTGTTTTGCACCGTGCGTGCGAACGTTTCCTATTTGACGGAAATTTTTTAATCGTTCGTACGATTTTTCTGCGTCAGAGGGTTGCTCGATTGTTTTTGACCGAAAAAAATTAATTTAATTATTTATAATTGAATAATAAATAAAAAGTAATTGATAATTTAATAATTATTTATAATTTAATAATAAATTTTAATAAAACTGATGATTGAAATGTTAAACTATCGTTTTTTGAAATAAATTGATTGGTCAATGAAGAAATGAAACGACAAAAAGAAACGTTGCATCGAAACGAAATGCAAATTTCAACAATGTGCATACGTGATTTTGATATTTTCATTATTCGGGTGCAACGAAAATCTTTTTCATTATTAGCCAAAATTGTATTTTGTATTTTTCAAATTAACGTTGTAGATTCATAAAAATTTGTTAATAAATTTATTACTAAATATATCAACCTAATTGAATCAATTTCATTTCGTCTAATTAATTAATTTATCAACTAAAATATATTAAGTTGGATAATAACGATAAAAATTGAATAAAAAATGAAAAAATCCGTAAAATTAAAAAAATGCCAGTTTCAACCCCATCAATTTTGATTTTTTACTTTTGTTTCTTATAATCAGTACTGGCACGATTATCGCGCAGTACAGTCATAATGAAAGGCTACATTTTCTGTTAGCGGTGCCTCTATTTTTTTTTTTTTGTTTCTTTTGAAACGGTGTTTGGACGTGGAGAAGCAAATAGTGGCACTGTTCTCGCAGTGATTGGCTGTGAGTAGTTTAATCCCGGGCACGTAAATGTTCCGCAAGCACGCGACTCCGACAAAAACCCTTCAAAGCCACGCGCGATCGCTAAGCAATCGAGGGAAGGAGGTTTCGCTACTGGTTTCAGATCCACTATTGCCCCCGTCTACGAATCGATATTCAAGGATCCTCCTCCATACCCGTTTTCCATTGCCCCTTGAGAGTTTCATCGACTCCTTCCACCTTAATATTTCTCATTCTCACCCCGGTTCAAGCCCCTCATTTTCGAGCCCCCTTTGTGAATTAATATAAATTGCTACGCTTCTCGTAACTGTGAGCGCGATAATCCACGAAAACTACGTTTGTATACAGTTAGGGTGTGCCTTCGAAGTCTCTCGATGTTGATTTTCTTTCAGGCATCATTGTGAATTATATATATATTTTTCATAATTAATAATCGATGTTTTCATTACTATTGAGCGAGGTTTTAATAATTATGCGTTTATTAATTATTCGAATAATTAATAATCGATGTGTTAATAATTATTAGGTGATATTTTAATTATTAATTATTGATAGTCAAATATTTATTAATCGATATTTGAGTTATTAATAATCGATGTTTTCATCATTAACAATCGATTTCTTCATAACTATAAATCGATATTTTAGTAATGAATAATCAATATATTAATAATTATTGATCCTGATTTTAATAATTATTCATCGATCTTTTAATAATTAATCATGGATTTTTCAGCAATTATCAATACTTATTTTAATAATTATTGATCGATCTTTCGATAATTAATAATTAAATTTTAAATCGGAAATCGCATTTTGAAAATTAGATTTTTAACGAGATTTCTAATAAACTTCTGGATATTCGTGAGGCGACCATAATTACTTTAATTTCAATCGCTACATATTTCTAATGTTCGTAAGCTCCCTGAAGAGTACCTTTCGAATAGTAGATTATGTGAGAGTTCTTATATTTGGAAACCGTCAAGAATTTGTTCGAATTCCAAGAAGTCTCTCTCGGAGTTGTCACCAAATAATTCGTGGTTCCTTTTCCAATTATCCATCATGTTTAGAAATCAATGATGAGTTTTCACAGCCTAACGCGTTAGCTCTGGGCTAACGCGTTGGAGTTCGCAATGTTGGAATGCTATGGAAATGATTGAGGAATTGAGGAAATTTATTTTCACGAATAATCTGTATAGAAGTTTCTCATTTATTTTTGCAAACGATCATTTGAAAATACGGAATACAAATGTAAAAAAAATCCTTTTCAAAATACTCCAATGGGGAGCAAAAAACGTGACCAAAATTTCGTTTCTATGCCATGATGCAACCTTCAAAAACATCGAATTACGAATACTTAAATTATTTTTTAAAAGGGCCATCTAAAATCTATAATCAAAATCTCAACAAAATACTTGGTAAAAAACTAAGAATGGGGAAATAAAAATACGAAAAAAAATAAAATAAGGAAAACTTCAAGACCTGTGAAGTAAGTACAACGAAAATAATTATTTTTATTTTCCATTTTCATCATCAACCAAAAGTACATCTCGTGGGTTTGGGTTCTAAATAAATGAGAGTTGTAAAAAAAATGTTTGAAAGAAAAAACGATTGAACGATTTCGATTAAGAAAATCACTTTCGATTTAACGATGGAAATTTTAATTATGCTACTTTCATCCCTTAAAATTCATTCCCAAAATGGAAAATCGAACCGGAACCTTGAAAATCCGATATCCTTTATTTTACTTGGAGTCTTTGAAATTCCGATACGCGAGTGACCGTACTAAGTTGGTACGAGTCGAAAACTCGCGAGGCTTCGAGCCTCGTAAAAGTTAGCGGGGGAAGTAGAAGTACGATAAATTTAGCAGAAATTGCATAATCCGGAAGCGAAGCGCGTCTCGGGACGAGGGGGTGGGGGTAAATAAATCACCGCCTAGACGTACGATAAAAAGTGAGTTTGTATGTACTCGGGAGCATTCGGGGATTTCTCGTGATGCAATCGAGTCACCAAAACGCGTCGTCGTCCTGAAAAGTCGGTTTCGCATCCATTGATTCTAAGCTGTCAAAATTAGCCAAAATATTCGTCTCTATCGTCACTAATTTTTCTCAACTTCCGGTTTCCAGATATCCTGGGAAATGGGTACATTTTCAAAAAAGGAGTTTCACGTTTGAATCGTTGGAAGGCGACGAATATGTTTTTTCTTTTCTTTTCACTGTCTCTTATTCATTAATAAAAATCAATTATGGCAGAATTATTGCAATTGGCTAAACGAAAGACCAAACAAATTCTTGCAAGATTTTCGTAAGTCAATTATGCCAAAAGAAATTTTGAAAATGAGAAGAAAAAAATCGTTTCCGTTGCACCCCTACTAAGCAAACTTTGAAGTTTGTTATTTAAGATAGCACTCTGGTTTGTCAAATGGCCTAATCAAATCAACTCGGCAAACATTTTTTTTTAACTTTTTCAATTTGATTATTCAAAATCAATAATGGCAGAATTGTCAGAATTCGCTATACGAAAAACTAAACAAATGCTTGTAGAATTTTCGTAGGATAAATCTTCCAAACGAAATTTGGAGAATAATAATAAAAATTTTTTAAAAAATTATTTTTTGGATCGCTATTTAAAAAATTGCGTTCCAAATTTCATGATCTCCCGAAATGAGTCCACGTAGTCAAAACGGCCTCATCAGAAAAATGGAGTACAAGTTTGTATCGTTGAAATTCGACGAAAAATAAAATATATTTCAAAAATTCTTTCTGGCAGGAGGAATACTTCCAAAGTCGCGAAAACATCTTTTGGTTTTCCCAGTCGGCGATTGGACAATGCCGATCCATAAAATCCAATTTTCAACGCCAATGAAAACAAGAAAAGAAAAAAAGCTTTTTTTTCGAGACGATAGATGGAGCTCTAAAACTAGATAATCAGACGATCATAAATTCGTCTGTATCGAGTGGCACGTTAAAAAAAAAACAGGAATAACCATAAAGCGACGGAACTGTATTTTTTCGTGGCCGAATAGAAGAATAGTAAGCCAAAGAGACGTCGATATCGATTTGCAAAGTGAACGAGGGGAAAAAACTCACCGAGTCAAGATGCGCGATTTTTTCGTCAGGATCGACGAGGCGATTTTCTTTTTTGTTCCTTTTCGTTTTTTCTCGACGAGCGGAATTTTCAAAATTGCACACCTAACCGCTCGACGGCTGGATGATGATGGAGGCGCGTCTGTGCCCAGCTCGCGTAACTTTTCATCAATCGTGGCCCGATGTCTCACGAACACATCGACTCACGACAACAAAAAAAATTGGTCACGACGATGACTCATCGGTGAAAATGCGATTACGACCAGCGAAAAAAAAAGAACCGTCAATGGCGATGAAGATTCGTGGTTTTGAAAGTGGTCGTGGTCGTTTCCGAAGATAGCTCGCAGAACCAAATAATAAAAAAAAAAAACGAAAAATCGCACAATCGTCGAGAGGGAGAAATCAACGAGAACGAACAGTAAGAAAAAAAGAAAAAAAAAGATTGCGAAAAGTCCCGATGTACTTCACTTCCTCAGGGTCCGGTTAAATTCTTCCGGTCCGCAGTTCTTCCCTCTTTGTTCCGTCCGGATAAAATCCGAGCGCGTACTCGAGCATGTAATCACACGATATTGCATCCGCTATCACAGATCCGGAAAGTTCTCTTCGGATCGCGTATTTCGATCGTGCCGAATATATCGAAGTCGAATAATGAGCGACCGAGTGAGGCGAAACGAAACACAACGCGACAGAGGACGTTTCTCGTATACCGTTAAAAGAGATATTCGTATTTGTCTCCAACGTTTGGTTTTCTTAAGGTTCCGATTATTTTTTTTAAATCCTTGGACGAAATCCCTTTTCTTGACGTTAGAATATATCTCTCTTTTCTTTCTATTCGTGACTCTTCACGTTCTTCCTTTTTCTCTTCCGTTACTGCGATCCCTGATGATCGCTGATGAGTCTTAGCTGCTTTCCCGTACCAGTCTTCCGTTACACCGTCGACCAATATCTCGATTTTCCTATCCAATAAACGTTAAATCTTGAAAAACCTAACTCTCCGTCTCTCCTTTCTTCCTCCTGGAGGATAATACCGATACGAGTTTAGAAAACCGACGCTGTGCGGATGTTAAAGAGTTCCTAGGGAACGAAGCACCGTCATCTCCCTCCGGTGTCACAGCGCCAACTGACAGCGAGCTCCGACTCGCCGGTATAGCCTCGTGCGTGTAGGTCTTTCTCTCTTTCCTTTTCTCTCTTTCCCACTCTGGCTGCCGTTGTGCAGCGCGAGTGGAGACAAAGATTCCGAGGTTGAGCGAGTATGGCCGATGATAACCGAGGACCGGCCAGTCAGCTGGGGTCTTCCCGGTCGTCGCTGCTAGCCGTGTAGAGAAACCTTGCTTGGTGTCCGTATCAGTACGGTTTTGACTGTGTATGCCGGTTACGTCGTACAAGACGACTCAACGAACCTAACTTCAAAACCGTAACGCCGTTGACGCAGGAACGGTCCGTTTACGATTCGAAGGAAGTTAGGCCCTTATGGCTGGAATGGTATTTGGTAGCGACGAGAGGACTGGGGAGTGTGCGCAGTGCGTTTCGACCGGCTGGGTCTCTTCGCGAAAGCCCCCGCTACATCTCTTCTCCCACTATTCATACCTTCCCACCACCGCCTCTCTTCCTCCTCAACCAACAATCCTTTTTTTCTCTTTCGCAGTGTTGCGCGCTCCGTCCGCGAACGTTGCTGCCGTTGCAATTTTCCCCCCTTAAACTTCCAACTTAACCTCCTCTTCTGCCACTCACCAACTCACCTGAAACCGCTTTCCCTCCAACCAACGAAATCCCGCACACGCACCTCACCGCGACGTCACCCCTGATGTCTATCCGTCACTAGAGCGCGACAAACTTCCCAACGTTGCCCTGTCTTCTTTCTTTCTACTGGGCTGGGGTACACCAGGAATAACGGCTTCGGGGGTTCCTGGGGCTAATCTGGGGACATGGAGGGGCTCGTTGGAAAACTCACTGGGGATCGGGGAGATCCACCTAGTCTCTTGATGGCTCGCCAAAGCTACGCTATACTCCCGCTATTCTCTACCTTCACGATTTCAACGCGCGCATCCGAGCCGGCGCAGCTACGGCCTGACACGAACTCTTACGAGTCAGCTGTCTCAAGTCCGTGCAACAACGACCGACACTCTGCGCGATCGTTGGGAGAAACGACAACCGGCTAGAGAACCTTTGCGTGATCAGGTTCAGGAAGCTACTAACCTGGTACACCTTACGCTGGTTTTTTCAGCAGTTACGAAGCGGTGACGAAATGATTTTTCATGGCCGGGTTGGAAATCCGAACTTGAACCAGAAGCCTCAAAATCACGGATTTGAATATTCCGAAACTGGAAATTTTGTAAATTTTTTTGTTTGTTTGGGTTTGTTTGAAATCATGAGTTCAAAATCAAACCAACGAACCCAAACAAACCTAAACAAATTTCGTGCTTTTGCTGGCATGATCTTTAGGGAATTTGGAGTTTCGGAATTTCGAGACTTCTGGTCAATCGAAGTTTGTGTTTCCTACCCAAACCCGATTTTTGGATAACCTTTTTTTTAAGGATTACAGGTTTTGCGTGTTTTTTTTACGATTAGTGAATACTGGGGGAAATGGAATGATTCTGAATCGGAATTGTAGTTTTTGAAGGAATAACGATAGGGGGAAAACGTGGGGAATGTTCAGATTAGTCACGTCGAATTTGTTTTTTTTAGTGGTGATTTATTTCGATTGTTTATTTAAAAAGAGAATAACAATAATGCTGCGGTAAATTCATTTTAGAGTGTTTGACGTAGATTTTGGAATATTTTCACAATTATTATTTTTCTTCATGAAGAAAACACTTGCTTATTCAATGATAAGGGAGTCTATCAACTGCGAAGTAAAATAGCAATCTCAAAATATTCATTTCTTTGTTTTCAAGTTCAAAATGATCGATAATTGCAATTTTTTCAATTTCAAAATAATTTTTATTTTTCTCCGTAGTAATTATCGTCTAAGAACTTTATTATTGATCAAGAAAGTGTATAAATTGCGAAATAAAAAAAACAATTTTTCGATTTTAGATCGAGTGCTGAAATTGTTTGGGTTTGCTTGGGTTGCGTACTCGCTTTTGATAGGAACGTGTATCCAACCCAAACGAATCCAAACAATTTCAATAAATGTTCTAAATGTCCTGAAGGAAGACGTATACGCAACGAAGATAGCTTCATTCCCGAAAAGTCGTGGTTGTTGCCAACTGGCCAAAAATAGTAATTTATTCGAAAAATCGACTTTTCGAAAGTTGGTACTTTGTAGAAATTTCACGAGAGCCCTATAACTGAAATCGATTTCAGATTTGCACTTCAAATCAGTTATTTCGAAAATTTCTCGTTTTTGTAAAAAGTTGCCGTGAAACGTGGCCAAAATGAAAGAAAAAAAAATAAACATCGCTTTATGAATACAAAATCGATATTACCTCACAAAATTTCGATCCCAGTTTTCTCGTAGGCAATTCCGATTTTTAGGAAAAACTGAGTATTAGGTAATTTTTAATTCGTAGAAGCGAAATTCAATTATTTTATTTTACATAAAAAATGATTAATCATCGAAAAAATTTGGTTCGTAAATTTCATATACGTGTCGTAAAAATAGAACCGTCGATGATTGTTTTGAAAAAAGAGCAAAATAAATCGAACCTGAATCCTCAAATGACAAATAACGAATTTTTCTTTATCCCTAAAAAAAGGGTTTTATGGAGTCCACAATTTTTTGTAGCTCGAATCAGCTTCGGGCTTAAAACTTCCACGTCCTGTCTAAATCCGTTTAATCCGAATCTCGACCGGAATGCTTTTCCTGAGCTTCGAGTTTCCCTGTTGCCAAGTGGCTCCTTCGAGCATCGAACGCGATACTTCGGACTGGCTTTCACGTTGATGAGGAAATGAAGGGAATTAATTCTTCAGACGAGTCTTGCATATTTAAATGCAGTACGCTATATTTGTATTTCGTTATAATCATTATATTATCTTCTTATTATAATAATACCGTTATTATATTGAATATATTGAAAATTATGAAACAATATTTAATTAATTTGTAATTCAATAATATTTCGTTATCTTAACGAAAATAAAATATTTTACGTTAAACTATTTTTAAGATTATTTTTGGTGAACTGATCGATAAAAACATGATAATAAATACGTTGTTTTGGTTTAAACAAATTATACTTATTCTTACTGAAAAATAATAAATAAATACCTTTAAAATAATTAGCTATTTAATTTAAATAAATAATTTTATTTTTATGTTCATACATTTTATATTGATTCTCAATGAAAAATATTATTATTCGATACCCTTATATATTATGTACCTACATCACATTAGGTTATTCAATAAAAAAATCATAAAAACTCATTATTTCTTTTCATTCAACTGATTAATGAAAAGAAAAATATATAAAATAAAGATAAATGAATATTTTTTGCCTGATGCAAAAAATACACCAAATACGTCGTTTTAATAAAAACAAATTATATATATTCTCAACGAAAACATTATTTTGTACAACGAGCAGTAGAATTTTCACGGGAATTCTTTTTTTTATCCTTCACCATTGTTTTTCGTTCCAAAAGTTGCTAAACTTCGCGCGCATAGATACCAATATCAAAATACCATTTACCGCGACAAAAAAAAAAATAAAAAAATTCTGTAAAACTTGCTGAAAGCAGTGCCAGTCCCAAAAGCAACAAAAAGTTATAGTCTCATGCACTTTTGGACGTTGAAAAAAAAAGAAAGCAATCAAAGGTTCGTTGAGAGTGTAAAGGGCGTATCGAAAATCCGTTCGAAGGTAGACGAAGGGCCCCTCAGGGGCATTGGCCAACTAACGTATATATATATTATGTAACGTATATATATTCATGTATATCCAATAAAAGAGGGTTAGACGAAGAAAACAGCGGAGAGGAGCGTTGGGAAGATCGTTACCCGATATTTCACTCCATTTTCTCTATTCCTCTCCTTACTAAGCCGAGAGAGTTGGTTGACTCGGTGTGCAACGTGCCAGCAGCAGCTCAGCCACACGATAATGGACGAAGTTTTCCAGAGTCAGCTGGTTGCTGGTTATACTCTTCGCTGCTCTCGACAAGCTAAAAGAGAGCGGAGTTCTGATATCCGGAACCTCTACTGCTCCCTCCTGGAACAGCCCTTCCTCCCTTCCTCCCTTCCTCCCTTCCTCCCTTCCTCCCTTTCTATGAGCGCTTTACTCCGCGTTCCGGAAAACGGCTATACCTCTTGCAAAAGGAAAAACGGAGGAGGGAGCACCAAATGAACGAAAGGTGGAAAAGCTTTTGCCCAGAGACACGACTCTGTGCGAGATCTCCAGTCTCAATGGTTTTCTCTACCATGAAGGATTTTTACACTGCAAGAGAACAGGATTGAAGAAAGAGAGAGAAATGGAGGAAGGAGGGGGGTTTAAAAGAAGGAGGGGGGAGATAAAGATAAGACTAGGACACGAGAGAGTCAACCAGAGAATCTTCGGACATCTAGATCGTTTTCCGATATTCCTTTACCCTCGAGTGACTCGCACCTTCCAAGCGATCCTCCCTTTTTTCTTTTCCCTCTATCCTCGAACTCTTATATCTCTCGTTCATCCCCCGATTCCTCTTCTCAACTTTTCGCGACAATTTTCACAATTTTGCGAACCGTTCCTTGCCGAAAAATTTTTCTTTCCCTCCGACCCCTCCTATTTTACTTCTCCACCCCTTCGATTTGCCTTCTGGGAAATCCTGATCGTTACGATCTTGGGGGAGAGGTTATGTATTATTACATCATTATTTTTCTTCGTATTATAACATTTTTTTTTCTTTTTTTTTTTCGTATTATTACATTTTTTTCGCACGATTGACGTTTAAGTGAAAGATAAAAAGTGACTTTACGGTTGAGCGAGTAGTCGGCCTTTTCTTTTCTCGGGAGGAGAGGGACTGGGGTAAAAAATGAGGATTTCGGGAGGGGTTATAACGCACGTGAAATAATGTGCGCATCGCGACCTTTAAACCTTATCCTTCGATTTCGCTCTCTTCCTTATTTCTTATCTCTGTTTCACCTCGTTCGATAACGACCAGCTCGATCACCCAGACTGTCGACTTCGGCTGAACGCTTTTTTTTTAAATTGCACGGGCTGGGGGATGACGGCTTAAAAAAACGGGTTTGATAGGACGTCGAGGGGATTTTAAGACGAAGTCGAGGTTGTACCACGTGACGTATGGACCCGAGAGAGATTGCGGAAATTTTTGAAACGAGTTTGGGTTTATCCAGGATTTTTCGAGGATGTATTATTTTTAATGTTAAATAAAATTGTTTGTTTTGAAACAAATTTTTATGTTCGAAAACGTAGTTCGGAATTTTGCGATGTTACTTCCAATTTGTTTTTTTTATTATTATTATTTATTTCGATTTTTTATTAAACAAAAGGAATAACAATGATGCTGCGGAGAATTCGTTTTAGAGGGTTTAAGGTAAGTGTTCGAATGATTTTTTGAAAATTATCATTTTTCGTCATAGTGGAAACACTTTTCTATACATTTTTTTTTTCATGCATTTTTGCATTTTTGTTTTCAATTTCAAAATGATCGGTAATTATTCAATAAGAAAGTGTATAAATTGCGAAATGAAAATAACAATTTCTTCTTTTAAATAAACAAAAACATTTTTTCTCAAAAAAGTATTTTTCCCCGCACCCCAAGTCTATAAAAAATTGCGCGAAGAAAAGAAATAAATTAATAATTTTTTGTTTAATGTTGCGAGTAAACGTTTCGAAAAAGAATTTGGTTCGAGGCTTCCGGGGATTCGATTTGTGCTCGAAACGGTGGAATTGCCCATATATCCGAGCACAACCATATACATATACGGATACGCCAGCGTTGATACGATTCCTTCGATATTACGAGATACTATTAAGCGATAGCGTCACACTCTCTCCCGTTCGATCAACACTCAAGCAACGTCGAGGAGAAAAAAAAAGAAAAAAAACGGGTACGCGAGAAAAAGATATTCCCGAGAGCAATTCGAGCGTCTTCCTTTTTCACTACCATCCATCGATCTTTATCGCGGCCAGATCTTCGGTTACTTGCATAAATGTATATCGCGTGACATTACGATATCAGCATAACGATGCGAGAATCGATTATCGAAAAACCTTTCAGTTCTCGAAAATAACATGCATATATATATATATATATATTTTTTTTTTTATAGATAATAAAATGAGATATGATATATCGTGAAAATTCAAAGCCATTTCCATCGCCATGATCTCATGATGTATACATGTATAATTTCCTACGTTTCCTCTTTCGTTTCCTCGAACTCCAAAAATTTTTCGATACCCTGAGTCATTGCAAAATATGAAAATTTTCGAGTTTTTGCATGGGGAAAACGCCAGAGTCGAAATTTTCAGTTCGATCCTGCAGTTTCTTACGGTGGTAAGAGATGAAAATAGCAAAGTGTCTTAAAACGTAACATGGGGAATGGTAAAAGAATTTGTACTTAGTTTCTTTTTTATAAAACATTTTCATGATGCAGATGAATTTTAGAATAAAAATTAGCATAGCGAAAAAAAATAAAGATGTAAATTAAATCGCTTTGGTTTATTAAAATTGAGAATTATTTTATAATTAAATATATTTATTAAAAATTAATATTTCTAAATGTGAATTTGTAATAAAATATAAGTATTTGAAATTAACATTTCTAAATGTTAATTTATAAATAAATAAGATATTCGTACTCCTAAATACCCATAAAACGATTTCGACCTATAAACCCAAACAAACCCAAACAAACTTTTTCCGTCCCTTTGGTCTATCAAGCAAAACTCAAACCCCTCGAACCAGATTCAAGTACCATTAAGCCCTACCGATTGAGACAGGAATCGGAGTCATTCTCGAATAAGTTGAAAATCAGGAGAAATGCATGGATCACCGAGTGAACATCCCGGAGGGAGTTCGCAACATGACACAGTGACCGAACCTGCCCTCGAGATAAAAAAGCACAGCGTCATTTTAGGAATCATGGGAGGTTGGTCGCTTGTTAAATCGTCGATGTGGGTGGAACGATGATGGAGAGTCTCTCCGCGGAGCTCCCCGCTTTCCATGGAAAATACACTGTGCTCCCACATACCTACATAAAGCACATCAAATGAATCAACACACATTGGGAAACATTGCTCCAGCAAATTTCAAAGAGAAAGAGAGAGACGAAGGCAAAGGGAGAGTTTCCTAGCAACGAAGAGATGGGTAGAGTTAGGTACCTACACGTTTCCATTGAAAATATCTATATAGATATGTATATAGTTACATATAAATAGGATATACAGGGTGACTTTAATAATGCGGCCATGCTTTTTAATGGACTTGAAGTGCGCATCGTTGCGACGCAACGAAATTTTTTTTCTCATTTTTTTTTTCATTACATCGATTATTTGGCGAAATATTTTTTTCAGGTTTGAATTCTAAGTTATTAAAATAAAGATTTGGATAATTATTAAGGTATTTTTATTACGATTCCAATGAAAAAGATAGAGAGAAATAAAAAAAATAATGATTTTCGTTGCGTCGCAACGGTGCGAACTTCAACCTCATTTTTTTAAGTGTCGTGCGAGACGATTTTGGGACTGAAAAAAATATGATTCTTAACCCTTCATAGATAGCCTACGTCGAAACGACATAATCGATTTTGAAAAATTGTAAAGTTTTGTAAAGTAAGAAGTACCTTGTTTTGTTCTTTAATTTTTTTTTCTAATAAAAATATGTATAAACTCTAATTTTTTTTCATTTACTCACAATAAAATTACATACACTAAGACATAATATCAGATTCATAAACTTAATATACACAAAATCCAAAACATGCTCACTCAAACATCCGCAGGTTAAGGGCATGACGAACATTGACGTAACCTCACAAATTTTCAAAATCCGTTTTCTCGGCGTCGATTAAGTTTGCAGCGAAAAATCGAGCATCAGTCTGTGTAGAATTCATAGAGACAGAAATAAATGCTTCAATTTTACGATAAAAATGTTTCGTTCTTGAGAAATTGCGATTTAAAAACTTCGACCATATCTCTCGAACTTATGTGTCACGTGGTACGTCTTCGACATGTCCCTAATGGTTTTTCAAGCCCTTATTTGTGACGTCACACTAGCACTTTCTATAGCGCAATTGCGTCTGAATTCAATTGTTTCTATCACTACCTTTATTTCCAAATATCCACTTCAAGTCGTATGTTTAATCATTTTTTTCATTACGATGGCTGGCGTAATTGAAGTTTTTCCGAGGTGTTTCGAATTCGGAATTTTTTAAGCTTTATTCTCATGTGCTCGGAATGGATTCTTTGTTTTTTTTTTCGGAATGCGTTATTTTCTCTGACATAAAATATTCATCACAAAAATCTGGCGTATTGTTTTCTTAAAGAGGGCTTAGAAAACCATTAAATTTTTTTTTTTCGGTCCAGAAATCATCGAGGAAGACCCTTGAAAAAAGCATGGCCACATTGTAAAAGTCACCCTGTATAAGTATATATATGGATACATATAGGTATATACACATCCACATTTATGTATGTAAATATATATGTATATGGATTAAAACATATCCGCATCGTATATAATACATCTGCAAACCCCCCCCCCTCTCTTAACATCGAAAATGCGTGCATTTGGGTCGTCGAGGAGGAATGTAGGGTGTTCTCTATAAATCCAGGCAGTCATTGTTCTTCGTTCGACCCCCTTGGTCGGTGATGCTGGTGGTCAGTAACGCCCCTTGGAAACCGAAAGGGTTGTAATGTACGTAGGGCAGCCACCTTTACCAAAGTACGAACGGCAGCTCGGCTCGGGACGATGTTATTTTTTGGCAACGTTGCGGAAGGCTTCGCGTCACTATGGGCTAGGCTTGCGAGATAAAAAATCAGCCTGAGAAATGGAGGGAAGGTGGAGAGGTGAGGGGACACAAAAGAGGGATGAAAGGGGAGAGAAACGTTAAAGGGGCTAAACTGAACTATTTCTGTGCTTCTTAACCCTAAACCCGTGAACGTGGGTCGTTTTTGCCTGGCCGGAAATTTGTCGAACGTATAATTGCATAATAATAATTAAATAATAATTTACAATAATTAATTGTTAATGACTTTTTTTTCTGTGCAGAGCAAACTTTTTCCTTTAAGAAGTTGCTATTGCGAGATATTTTCCTATAATTTTTACCTGCGCTATATTTAAAACGAAAATACGCTTTTTTCGAGAACTGCTCAATACATAATAAAAAAAATTGATTAAAATTAAGACAAATAAAAAACAACTATGTCTCCTTAAAAAGTATATTCTAAAAATAAACCATGAATTTTTGCAGATTTTTTTACGAATAATTGTGGGAGTGGTGACGCGAGACAAAAACGACCCAGGTTCAGGGGATTCCACGAGTATTCCACACATTGCGATAGATCTTATCGACTATGTCGATTGATCGACAGATACTTGGAGAAAAATTTACTTTCCCCATGTTTTTGTTGTTTTTTGATGTTTCTAATCGGGGACGTTGGAAGAGATTGAAACTTTGGAAGGTACACGGATAGAGAAGGAATGGTATGGAATGACCTGTGTTATAGCCACTTTCCTAAAAGCAGGACTGCTGGATGCACCAAAAGGACCAAGTGGCTACTTGTTCTCTTGGGTACGATCCAGATACACACCCGGGGTCCATACCTCTTTTTCGCTCCTTTGGTATTCCTCTCTCTTCCTCTCTCGATCTACCACTCATCCTCTTTTGCCCCTCAACCTCTTTCGATTTCTCTCTCTGACTTTACGATACGAGACCCTCATCTTTTTCTCTCTCCATCTTTCGCTCGTTACAGATACTATTTCTTTCCTTCTTCGTCTTACAAGCTATTCTTCATTTCTCTCTGTCTTTCTTTCTCTTGCTAAGATTCTTCGTGTTACATCAGAATTGTGGACACGTGCGAGAGTCCGGCATCTGAAATCTCTCTCGCTACCCCCCACCCCCCCCTCTCGCCCTCTCTCTCTCCTTCCTTCCTTTCTTGCTCTCTTCTTTCCTATCTGGATGTCGTCGACGTCGAGGACAACGACTCTGGCAACCCGAGCAGCACACACGAATCTACACACGCACACGAAAAGTTCGCGAAAGAGAAAAGCATTTCGGTATCCCTTCACTGTGCGTGTGTGTTGTCATCGCGGAGAGTTTTGACCCAGTGACCCGAAGAAACGTGTCCGAGCACGGGAGGCGAAGGTCGTTCTCAGGTAAGATCGTTATTAGAATAAACTTTTTTTTTAACACACCCTTCTTGGTTCTGGATTCATTTAAGCTCGCAAAGTTGCTAGATACTGAGTCGCTGAAGATTTAATAATCAAAAATGATTCCAACTGAGCAGCCAATACTCGGAGCGGTTACCGCTTAGCCGCGAACCGGATCGATAGATTACATTAGCGAAGTAACGAAAGGTCAAAAAAGGGTTTAATTGGGAAAGCTAATACGTAAAAATTAACATCGATATATATAGTAACTAATAGTAAGGTTTAATTTATAAACCTTTAATTTTTCCTTAACCAGTTAGGAAATTCCTAACTAATTAAGGAAATAATCATAATCTTATTTTTAAACGATAAATCGTACGAACGTTTCGCTTGACCCTTTATAACGCAGTTACAAAAACCCTAGGAAAGTTGCTAAAAACGGATTTTCAAGCTAAAAGCGTCCTTAAAAAGCACAAAAATACTTTTCGAAAAAAACATCGTTCTCCACATGTATTCTCAAAGATGTTTAATATATTTATTCAATTCGGCTTTTTCTGCTTCAAAAGCAAAAGAAACCATAAAAAAAAAGAATTTAATTTTTTTTCAATCAAGAGTTTTGATAAGATCGACCAAGGCTTCAAAAGGCTTTTTTAAATATATTTCTATCGTTATTTTCTATTGAGACCATATTCAAATATGGTTGAAGTTTTTACCAAATTGAGTGATTCTTTTATAGTTTTTTATATATGGATATATGTATAAAGAAAGTTTGCATGGTTCGGCAGAACCATTTTGATTCTTTCGAAGAGAGAGGCATATTTGAAGGGTTTCGTCGAAGCCTCGTAAAGTTCTTTCTGCGAAAGGGTGTTTGCAAGTCCCGTTCCATTGCCCATCGTTTCATCGTAACCGCAGCTCTCCACACGCTTAAAATCCCCCCAAAAAAAAATTCGTAAACGGTTGCATGCACAGGTACACACAGAAAAGTTGCCTGTTGCTAGGCAGCATTTTCGAGGGTGGACGAAGATTCTCGAAGGCGATCGAAAATGTTTTTTGGTGAAGGATATCTCTCCACGGGGTCTTCGAAACGCTGTAAAATTTCGCGAATATTCAAATGTCTAATTTTTAATTTCATCCAATGTTTATCGGATTCACAAACTGCCCATATTGGATCTTCTATTTGGGTTTGAAGTTTGGATCGTTGCAATGCAAAGAAATTTCCTTTTTTCATATTTTTATACCTCGCTTTAAATATTTTACGAAATATTGTTTTTTTTTCGCACTGGAATTCTGGATTTCAAAATAGGACTCGAGAAATTATTGAAGTGTTTTCGTATCGATTTTTGTAAAAAATATCTAGATTTTTATAAAATTCTAGTATTGAGATTGCTATGGATTTCTAAAAAAAATTTGAATTCTACTTTCGTAATAATTTTTGCACAAAAAGATGCGGCATTTTTTTGGAACTCCAGGATTTTTTTGCAAAAATCATTACCTAAACGCTTCAATAATTTATTGCCACTCGAAATAAAAATCTGCAATGTATCAACTCTAGCTCTATAATTTGGAATTCTAAAACTAATTAATTCTACATTCCTAAATGAAACTTAAACAAAATTACTAAAGTGTTTCGAGACTCATTTAGAATTACTTGAGTTTCGTATAGAAATCTATCATTTATGAATTTACAACTTTTATTAAATGAGAGTAAAAAAATAAATGAGCAGTTTTCGTAGTCGTCTCTAAAAAATGATAATCAGAAAATTATAATTTTTGTAGCATGCCAGGTAAGAAATTTCTGCTTGATATGTTCTATTTTGTTGCTACCTAAAATTTTCGTTGGCTTTGTGTTTTAAAAACAAAAACAATAATTATAAAATAGTAATTTTCGTAGCATGTCGTTATATATTTCTCTTTTTAATTTAAAAAAAAGAACGACGATTAGAAAATGATAATTTTCGTTGCATGTCATAATTACGAATTCCAGTTTCAAATGTTCTATTTTGTTGCTAGGAAAATTTTCTTTCGAGATTTACGAGGCCGGTGAAAAAAAAGAAAAATCACTGTGAACGACAGAGCATGACAAAATACGAGGTGACGAAGAGTCCGGATGCACACGCAAGAAAGCTTTAACAGCTTTTGATCTTCGAGTTCGAAAGTAATTCCGAGAGAATACGAATTTTCGTTTCTGTGCGTACTGGGATAGGAGCGATGATTTTCTCTGATCGTTGGTTCCCTGTGTATTGTCGAGACTCGTATTCCGGGACATTTACGAGCCGCTAGGCGTAGCTCCTCTATGTGTACCTGGTGGATCTCCTCGTTGACAGAACTTGACGTTCTCCGGCGAGAGGTAAAAGAGCTTTGCCCCCATTTCGTTTTTGGCACCTCGGTCGTCACTCCCGGCGTGAAAAATTTACGGAAAATTGTGCCAGGCGTAACTCGAGCGGTGATAATTGTTTCCATTGGTATATTTAAAGCACAACCGGCCTCTATTGTCGACCAAACATCACCACTGACCACGGCGAAGTTACGCTTATTCGCTGTACGAAATTACGTAATGGAAAGTTACTCGCGAAGCAATTTCGAAAACTCATCCATTCGGGTACGTTCCACGTTTTTTAAAATACTTTTTACAAATCGTTAGTTGCAAACAGTGAGACCTTATTTACACGTTTTGCAATTTTACGTTTTTTGTTTCGCTTTCCAGCGTCGATTTTGAAATTCGTTTTGTCTTTTATCAGTCATAAATTGAACGATGACGCGTGATTGGCCAATTTGGGAAAACAGTGAAAATCAAAACCGGACAAAACCAAGTTCGAAGTTTTCTAGAAGGAAAAAATAACGGGTTTGCAAGTTCGAAAATATGTACGATTGACTTTTGTAGCTTTGTAAATGTATTCTGGGACAGTTCATAAATCAATATGAGCTGCTGAACAAAGAACGATTTTTCGAAATTTTTGAAACAAGACAGACCCCCTTTGGGAAAAGTTCTCAGCGAATATTCGAAAACTTGAACTGTTCCATTACTCGAAAGATTTATTGATTATTATTGATTGAACCTTGAATGGGAAAAGCAAATATTTTTATTGATAATTGAGAAAATTGGGAATGGTGCACCAAACACAGTATTCACATGCTAAAGAGTTTCAAATACATTATGGATTTAACTTCTACGTTGTTCTTATTTATACGTAATGCTTGTGTACTCACTAAAAAAATCTATAATTGCTTCGGTATATCAAATTGAACGATTAAACGAACGTACCTGTAAGTGATGTTTGATCGTAATTGTATGAAGCGCCGACAGATCAGGATGTAATACTCCTACTCGTTGCCTAGTAACCACCTATACAAAGTCCAGAAAATTTGTCCGTAGTGGACAATGAATCCCTCCGCGCCCTATGTTTCTTCATTTCTTTAAAGTAGCCACAATGTTTCTGGGGTATCTCTCGAAAAGAGATAGGTATGTTGAAAATTTAAATGAACATTGGGAAGGGACTCTGATCGTTCGGAAGAGGCGCCTCATACAATTACGATCAAACATCACTTACAGGTAAGTTCGTGTAATCGTTCAATTGTATTTTGCGCCTCTTCCTCAGATCAGGATGTAGATGTTTGAAGTTGTTGTGACATAAATCGTTGTCAGCGTATATTTTTAAATAACGAATTATAGACAATAATGTAATGATTATTATTATTAAACATTTAGCTTTCTTGCTTAACTGTTTAGAATTGCCTGAGCAAATAAGCTTTTATCTTGAATAATTGAACGGTTGTAAAATCGAGCAAAAGTCTGCGACTTTTGTGTCCATTAAGCGGTACTTCTGATCAGGTCAATATTTACACCTTTTGCTTTTGCCGCCGATGATGATGCGTGTCTTGTACTGTGAGCTGAAAGGATGTTTGTATCTATTCCACTCTTGCCTAGGACTTTTTTCACACACTTGCTCAAAGTTTGAGATCCGACTTCCCTATGAAGTTTACGTATCCCGACAAAAAGTGTCTCGGATGTTCCTCGGATGCTTTTAGTCCGTTCGATATATGCTCTTACTGCTGAAGCTGCACATATGTTTTTATGGTCGTTAAACACCGGTAGAGTCAACAGGGGTTGTTTTCGATTTCGAACAGAGGTCTTAATAGTATCGGGGATTTTTATGATCACAACGACCTCTTGCCACTTTATATTTTCCGCATGGATAAGAGCTAGAGTCTGCATCCTTTGACCCGTCAATAAGGCTAGTAAGGTAACGACTTTCAGTGCGAGAACGTCCATAATTAGCTCTTCATTGTTTCCTAAACTTTTGAGGTAATCCAGGACGACTCGAGGGTCCCATGTATGATCATATTTCGGTCGAGCTGGGCGAGCTTCAGCTAT
>JAPYZJ010002573.1:0-20136 GCA_030522765.1 Ophioninae sp. B BG-2022a
GGGGGTTCGAGCGAAATATCACCCAATCTCACGCTGGGGGCTTCGGCAAATATCACGTAATTTTTTTTCGCGATACATATTATTTCTGCTTGATGGCGTTTACGTAATATGTGAGCGGTACAGAATGTTTTTTTTTTTTTTAATAAACCCAACGCAATCAAACACCGAGTAACTTATTTAGATTAAACATGGAAAATAAATTGAACTAGTATAAACCGTGGTTGCAGTTCCATTTATTCCACCATGTAAAAAGTAGTAACTCTCCCTACTACTTTACATGGTGGAGTAAATGGAACTACAACCGCAGTTACTTCTCCTACAATTTATTTTCCGTAAACGTATGCATTTTGAAAAATCTCACGTGAGATTAGGGGAGGGGCGAAGGGGTTGAGAAAAATCTCACATCTCATCGGGGGGTGAGGGGGAGGGGGGTCGAAAAATCCCCAAAATCACCTCACGTAATTAATGGATGTCCCCTTATCCGAAATGAATATTTCAAGAACAAACTTATGCTGTTAATTTTTCCTTGAACTTTCAGTTATAGCGACTCAACTGACAGGGATAACAACTTCAGTACTCCATCAAACTCGCAAAGTCGAACTCGCCAATGTTCTCGTAGAAGCTTTCTCCATTTTGGTTTACTGCCCTTTGAGCAATCAGTGCGTGACCGGAGTGCTCGTCCCGGGTCTCAAACATCTTGAAAATCTCGTGAACCAAATTTTACCCCAACAAAAAGAAACCGTACGATCGCTACTGAGAGAAATCGAAACTCGTCAGGACGCGCCGAGACCGATGGAACGATCCGCCTCCAGTAATTCCGGCTTGACGCTCTCGATCGCTACATCGAACGTTGGACAAGGAGTTGAGGATATGAGACAGCGAATGTCGAAAATGTTTATTCAAAAAACGAGCTCACCTAGTATGCCAAGCATGTCGAGTATTTTTCGTAAGAAGTAAAGGTTTTTTTATGGCGCCGAGCGCAAAACACACAATAATGTTACCACGCACACCGGATTATATACTCGTCCCTCGTTGATGATCGTTTCAGAATCTTCGACGCTGCGATAAATTCACGATTTTCTTTTCATAAATTTATCTTTTAGTTGTTGCGTACCGTCCCTCAGTTTTTATCGTATTCGAGCCCAAACGGCAGTATTGTTTAACAAAGATATTCGTACCAGTTGTACGTTTGATCAATGAAATCTTTTCTTTTTTGCTATATTATGATCGCGTGATCCAATGAAATCGAAGCCCTCAGAAATGTCGTCACGATTTAGTGGTGATACTTGATCCTTTCAGTAACGCTCGAATTAAGCGGAAAAATAAATATTTCCAACCAGATTTTTCTTCGATACGGTACATAAATTCATTTCGTTAAAATTCGATAGACGTTCGTTTCTCAAACAAATGATTCGTGTATGCAATCCAAAAGTTTTAAGATTACGCTACTTTTAATACAGTGGATACATTTTTGTACCCAAGAATTCGTAGAAGTTGTTGGTAACAGAGGTTCTAGCAATACACTAAACGTGTGAAGCCTAGTCTTGGGCGCAAGAATTATTAGACATTCCATTCGGTTTTGCTACTCTCCATATCAATCTTGGGTCGAAAGTATTTTCTTGATGAGTTCTTTTACATAAAGTAGGCTAAAGATTCTATTTTAGATAACTAGACTTCGTAGAATGAAGCTCATATTTTTGCCTCGTGAAAAAAGTATAGAGAACGTATTTTTCTGCTATTTTTATTGTTCTTACTGTTTCATTCTATTCCTGTTCACTTTGTATGAAAAAATATCTTCGGCGATGAAATTTACGAGAGTTGTAAAAAATTGACATTTTGGAAGAAAAAAACTTTTACAATCGAAAGATATGCATGAACATGCAATGTTTCAAAACTGCTAAAAAAAAATAGAAACCCTATTAAAAAGAACGCGTGTCCCTGTCGTAATAATTATCAGATCTGTGGTGCATTGCTAATGCTATGAAAAGGTATATAAAAACGAATAACATTAACGCGATTAATCGAAAATTCATCTCTTAATTAATATTCGAAAAGATTCTTTTCAAATTTGGTCTTCTCTTTTGAGTCATACCTTTGAAAACGTTGCCAAGATTTGATCATGCTCGTTTCGGTTGTCGTTCTATAGCTTGATATTTTATTTTATAAAATTATTTTTTTTAGAAAGAAAAATCTTTTAGACTTTTCGTTGTCGTAAAATATTCGAGGATTCGATGAAAATCACCCACTGAAAAGTGTCTTAGCACTTCTGAGCTGCGATAATCAGGTTGTGAAATTCTGTCATATAGCAGAGTGGCAAGATGCGGATTTGAATTAAACATTTTCAAACTAATGAAAAATTAATTTTTTGCTTTTCTTTGTTTTATTCAAAAGTTCTTCGTATTAGACTGCAATTCATAAGATTTTTTATTGAATAACCGTTTTGTATTCCATTCGACATTTAGATTATTGAGAGTAGCGTAGAACTTTTACATTCATAAAAAATTCGTGATTTACAAATCGGAGATAAAATTAAAACGTCCCCAATTCGTCGTCAAGGAATTCAGCGGCAGCAAGCTTCATCAGGGAAAAATTGAATTTTTCGATTCTGTTGAGCTGATTAGATGATTAGTATTAAAGCACTTGCCACTCCAACGGATAAAATATATTTTTCAAATAAAAGTTTGTACGGAGATAAATGCTGCATTGCGGTGATCAAAAGATTGACTTACCCCAACGATAAAATGCACAAAATTCGTACTTAATCTACCGTTCGATCTGGTTGAAAAATTGGTAACTTTGATATCCTGAAGGCTCGAACTGTATCGTTCGGTGCACGTTTTTTGAGACAACAAGGCGTAAAATGTGAAGGTGAACGAGTGGTTTGTGAGTGATTACGTAATTAGATTTTAACTGGTGAAAGGTTGAGATTAAGCTATAATTTACATATTCTATCTACAACTCGTGATATTCTGTATACAAAGGCATTTTTTCATATTTTTTTAGAAGTGTCTACAAAAATGATAAACGATTCAACTGTTATTAAAAAAAAAAACACATACACACATTTATTCTACAATAAACTCGTATCACACATTTTTTCTCGAAAGATAAACGCACAATATATAAATAACGAACTTTTAGTTTTCACAACGAAATGCTTTCGTAATAATTTCTCATTATTATCGTTTGGCAAAACGAATTATGCGGTATGAAATCCAGCAGAACGTATGAGCTTTCAGTGAGGGATGAATTTTGAAACGAAAAGTTCACGAAACTGAGAAAATTTTGAAAAACTTCGTGATGATAAAGCTACGATTTATACAGGATTTGCCCGTAGACATAGTTGAATATTTTTAATATTGAAAGGCAAAATTCACTATAGCCGTCCCTCAAGAATTCGGATAGATGCGTCTTGTAAGAATATTTTATTTTACCTATTATGTACAGTTACATAAATAATATATATATATATTCGGTGCATACAAATATATTCGCAAATATATCTGTATGCCGCAACGATCATTGATATCGCGTCGCGCACAAAATGTTCCAGAATGCAATAAAAATACGTATATGTGGAGCGAATTTTCGAGGCCCATTTTCCCTTCTAGCATCGTGGACAAATATCTGTCTAAGCGGATCCAAATGTTAAGGCCTTGTAGATCGTTCTTACTGCGCGAGGTACACAAAAAAAATGTTTTCGTTCGTAGATCAATTTAATTATTCATTAAAAAAAAAAAAACCGCTTATCTCACCGATCGCATCCCGTGTAATTTTGTTTTTATTACATTCGTTCTACGCAATATAGCTAGATATTAAATATATCGAATATAATGCAATATTATCGAGTGATGAATAAATTTTATAGTATATTTATTCGAAACAAAACTTGCAGGTTTAAACTCCTCTCCTTTATTCTACAGTGATTTGCAGAACGTAATATAAAATTTGAGATAGTGGGCCTTTTAACTAACTGCAAATTATTCGGAGGCTAAACAAAGAAAGAGGTAATTTCACGGAGGCAAAATCCATTCTAATCTATTTTGTTTCTCTCAAGGCCCTCTTAACATATTAAAATACATTTTTCTTTTAACTTCCTCATTCTTCTTTTTTTTTTCGTTAATCTCGGCTAATATTTACAAACGATACCTTTTGCCGTCGTAAAATGACGAAAAGACACCGAGAAGGAAGAACGAACCGCGTGTGCTGAAAAAAAACTGCCCCTAATGAATATCACGTTACACTCAACGTGACAATCATTCGAATGTCTTGCGATCTGTTTATTTTCATTACAATTTTTTTTTTTTTAATCAACGGTTCCTATACAAAGCACGGGCAGTACTAAAACGCGCATACGTTTTTTATCTCAATGATTTTTCTTTTTCCCTCATTGTGACTCTTCTGTATAAATATTTGAACTATTATTTCGATATATTTTCACAGCTCGCCTCGTATGTTGTGAAACCCTACTTGCATTTTCCATCCGCGAGGTCGCTACTGAAAAAAAAAACGATGATGAAGCGGAAAATTCTTTTCTTCTCAAACCGGACTAGAGCATATCTCAGCGAGTAGTGGCTTGTCCGCGTCTCGGCTTTTTTTACAGGGCGTCAATGGAACTTCCGACGAGCTGAAGAGGCACTCTCAAATGGTCTTTTTCCTTCTCGCTGTTGCGATCTCCCCGCTGAACAGATGAGCGAATTCTTGCCTCGAACTCAAAACTCCGATTACGTCCTCTGCGCAAACAACGCCATTTTCAATATTCTTTTATTACTTTATCATTAGATCTTTCAAACATTTTGATAACGCTTCAAGTGAAGTACATTTATCGTACGTGTTCTTTCGAAAGTAGGCTACGATTGATATTTCGTTGTAAATCTTAAATTTGCTTTTTTTGTTCTTTTCCTTTTACTGATAATGTATTTTCTTTTTACAGATTGTATCGTAGAAACAAGAAATTCATACCGAGATTTACCGACTCCCCACCACCAGCTGCTCGACTCGCTTCAAGAAATATTTGATTGCATTCTTCCCCATCGAGCTGCAATGAGAACCTCAACACTTTCTCGAGCTTGGTTGCATTCAAGCACTTTATACCGCTGGAATCGCAGATCTGAAAAAAGTTGCGGTCTATTGGAAAAGCCATCAAGCTTCAAACCGAAAAAGCTACAACATCAGCGGAACGTAAAAATCAAAGGACACATAACACTGAAAAAATAATTCAACCGGGAGGTAATAAATCTATTTGAAATTCCGAAAGTTCAAAACCGTTCAAAAGTATAAACGTAGATATAAATTAGATAGATAGGTATCTTTCAGTCCATCATCTGCTAATTACATTAAAGTTACCTGAACTTACTTCAAATGCAACGCCGATCAGATCCAACTCCGTCTCGGCTTTCGCGATTGCCTGCACTGTGAAAATATACTCCTCGAGATCGATTTTTCCACGGTTTTGCTATAAAAGAGAAAATTTTCCGTAAATATAGTGCCGAGTTTAAACGTAGAAGAAAAACTTACTCTGTCTTGAATTCTGAAGAGCTGGTAAGTAGATGGATCCTTAATATCGAGTCTGAGTATTCTCGCGAATTCGTGGAGATCAACAGGATCCTCGAACTTTATACTTTTTTTTTGAACTAGTTCTTCTTCGGTTTTTGCATTCTGGAGACTGAAAATATTATTGTTTTTAATCCAAACAAACCCAAACAAACTCAAAACCTCAATTTCAATTCTTTTTTTGTGTAATTGGATAGATTAACCAGTAAAAAAAAACGTTTTTTTTTAATTTTACATTTCATCTGTTTGAAAATAAAAAAAACGTGTTTTTTTTTCATCTGTTTGAAAATTAAAAAAACGTGTTTTTTTTTCATCTGTTTGAAAATAAAAAAAACGTGTTTTTTTTCACTAGTGAGTGACATTTTATTTTTTTTTTAAATAGCGCCACCTAGTTTATTTTTTCGGAGCTTGACTGAAAGAATAAAGTATAGCCTATATTCCTCGAGACGTGAAAACGGAAAATGATAAACACTCTAATAATTAAGGAGAGTGAAACGGTATTTTGCTTGTAATATACCATATGCTACAGAGGATTAAAGTAACCCTTGTTCTTCGTAGAATAACTCAACTCTATATTCGAAAGTGCATATGTCTTACCCTAGCTTGTAACGAAGTTTGTGGGTCTCGATAATATTGGACGCGTGCGGCAGATGCAGCGCGTGTGCTTTGCTGATTACTCGACAATCGTCATAAGTATAATCCGAAACGGGAATTTGAAGAGCTCTGAAAAAAAAGAATTAGCTCTGAAATTCCAAAAAAATTGAAGTTTACGAAATTCATAATCTCAAACATCGGTCAACACAAAATATGAGCCCTGCTTTTTTATGTCACATTTTGATATCTTCCACATAAATAATAGAAGAAAAAATAGTTTTACCAGATGAGGTTTGCTTCTGTAGAAACCAGAATTATGTTTCAGATTTTGAGAAAAAATACATAATACCTTAAACATTTATTGTAAACAATTATTGTATAAGCTTTATACAATAGTTTTACTTTTTAATCATATTAATTAACCAATAATTAATTAACAGTAATTATTAATTGATTGCTGTTTTGCTTTTTTACGCTTTCGTTTTTTTCATATTGATAAATACGACTTAGTTAAAAACTTCGAAATCAAAGTTCGTGATTTATCAAATCACTTCGATAAATCGACTTAGTTCAAACTTCAAAATCAAACTTTTTAAGTAACGAATTAAGGTTTTCTTTATTAATCGATGTATAGAATCAATTTTTTTTTTTCATTAGACAACAAATTGAAAACCTTTTTTTTACCTGTGTTTCAAATCTGATCACTTGGAAATCGAAGTATTTTAAGGAAGATTACCAGAAGCATAAAAACTGACGATTTCTTATGGGTGTGTAGTTGACGAAATGAAAATTCACTATGGGATCTGTATTCTGCATATTTTCAAATATCTTTCCACATTTTTTTCAAAATTTGATAATAAAATGGCGGTCCTGAAGTTGATTGAAATTCATTAACTTAATATCAATACAAAATGTTCGAAATTCACACTTTTCTGGAATTCTAGACTGCTTGCGTCAGATAAGAGTATTTGCTATACGAAAAAATCCTCCCAATCAGAAAAGAATCTTATAATCAATCAATTTTGTCAATTTTGTTCTAAAATGGAATCGTGCTTTTAAAATAAACGTTTTTACGAAAATTGAAGGCCTACATGCAAATTTGACCGTTATTTAAATATTTTGAACCCTTTGGACTTACTCGGCCATCACACGACGAACGTTATTGGCGTACAATTTTGGGTCCAATTTTTCCGCTTCGCAGGGTGTGTAAACCGGTAGAAACTCGATTTCGCAACTGCTGTTCAATTGAGTCAGCGTCAACCAGAGCAATTTAAGGCTGTAATAAGAAAATATTACTGCAATAATTTTCGATTTTTCAGGACTTAATGGACAACATTTTACACCGGATTTTACTGAATTCCCAATCGTAAGGATCAGGTATGCTCGCAATTAGACTCATTGAAGTTTTCAAGGAATTAGACAAATCAGGAAAAAAAATGAGATTGAAGTTCGCAAAGAAAATGATTATTTTTCAATTTCTTTATTATTTTTTATCGAAATCGTAAGCAAGATACGTCAATAATTATTCAAATCTTTATTGCGATAATCTATCATTAAAATGTGAAGAAAAATATTACCCAAAATAATGGAACTAAGAAAATAAAAAAATGAGAAAAAGAATTCATTGGATCGCAACGATGCGAATTTTGAATCGATGAAAAATAAATATTTCGTCGAAAATGTTCTTACGCTCCAGGACCTTCCCAGGTCCAAGTAACGGTGTCTAATTTATTTGGATAACGTATGCAGACTGGTTGCACAGGAACGCCAGGGTAGAAAGCTCCACACTTGAAGGTAATTAAGCAAGATCGATTCGTGCAGGTGCCTTCCGGAAATATCATTATCTAGAATCAATGAAAATCCGAAAAAATAAATAAAAGTGCTCATTTATTAATAAATAAATTATTTATATAAACAAGAGTTTATCTTTATGCATACTTGCGGCCAATCATCTTTCGAAGTTGCCCGTTCGATTATCTCTTTGACAGTGTTCTGTCGTGAATTAGGATCATCGCGCCAGACGTAAACTGGCTGTGTGTAATTTATGAGCTCTGTATCGAAGAGGCAAAAAATTTCGTTTAATAAAAATAAGTAGCTATTGCTTATGCCCAGCTTTATTGATTTTAAGACTTTTTATCGGTATCCTAGTAAGGTAACGGTACCAATGTTCGGACGAGTCCCACACTTCGGAAATTAGTTCCAATGTTTCGTTATATTATCAATATACATAAAAATTAACCAAAATAATAAATAATAATAATAACAATAATAAATGACAATAATAACATGTCCAAACATTGGGACACGAAAGTGTTCGATGACAGGGACAAAACAATAATTGCTGTCCGGAAACTAGTACAATTTGCAATTATTCAACATTTTAATATATATAATGAAAAATATTCAACTATTCGACGTTTAATTTATTCGTTCTGAAAACTAAAATTTACGAGCTTGCTTGTAGTTCCGGTAACTGTCTTTAAAACCGATCTCTAAATGAATAATACATTTTTCAATTTTAACAACTCTTAACCGTTCGAGCATTGGTACCGTTATTTTATATAATCAATAATTATTATTTTTCAAAATCGCACATCTTTTCCTTTTACGTAAATCCTTTCACGTAACCAGATTTCAATTCCAAACGTAATATTCAAGGTTTTCCTAAGTACTATCGATAGACTAAAATTCGTATTACGTCTATCTGTCCAGATGAATGAAAACACGAAGGAATTTTGTGCACCTCAATTTACGAAAAAAAAAACGTTGGACCGTTAATGACGCTGAGTTTGAACCTAAAAATGATAAACCTATAGCAGCTCATAAGGGAAGTAGGAATTTGAAGAAATGTTCATGTAGACCTTCCAGTTCCATTTTCGTCGAGATTATTCGGATTCTTGGCTAATGAAATTATCCGTTAAAGTTGAAAAAAAAAATTATACGGTGAATGGGAGTGATAATGGTTCGTGTTGAAAACAATAAATGTGCCAAAATGTTTAAATAAAAACGCCACCCTCTTTATTCGTCTTTGAAATAAAATCGTGTAACGTACTTCCGATGAAAGGATTTAGTCCTGACTCTGTTCTAACGATGATCGAGGGAAATCCTGTTACGTAGACGATTCCACCGTCGATGAAAGTCGAGTGAGGGGCTACAACGAGTATCGGTGCTTCGGCTCTCGCTGCCTGTTTTCCACGCACCACAATTTTCATTCCGCCCGCTTGATACGTCAGTTGTCCAAGATAGCACAACCATGGCACTATCTTGCTGCAGATATTCCGAATGATAATGAAAATTCTCTAGGTCAGGAACTTTTCAATCTTGTTAACCGAGAAAAGAAACGTCCTCGAAAAAAGTCGTAAGAGAACTATCCGATGGATCAGTTCGAACAGTACAGAAGCAAACATTTTTTTTTTTTTTCGAAATGAAAATTCTTTTGTATTCGTAGGAAACCTAATTGCAAACAATTTTTATCTAAAATTCGTAATCCTCGGCGACAAAGTTTTCAAACGCCTTTCAGCTTGCCTGCCGGCTACGAGATGTATCTGAAAAGTGATTTTTTTTCAGATTTTTTTCCAAGCGTAACTTTTTCCGAGGCACAAAGTTCACAAGTACCCTTCAAACAGAAATCCAACGACAAAAATGCCAGTGAATGGTGCAACCACGCCAGGAAGTCAATGAATCCCATAACCGTCCCTTTTAGCTGTACTCGTGTAAGCGTTAAATGTATGATAGTAACTTCAGCTGATGTAAATATTGCATATCACAACGTGCTTCGCCTGTTAGTTAACTTAAAAATAATGATGACTAAAATGCCAAATCCCATCCACCATATAATTCATAGCGTGCCCGTTTTCGTATCGATACTTGGTAACAGCTACTTCCGGTCACTTCTCGTATCGATCCATACCTCTTTACCAAGTACATCTTGTTTTTTTGTTTTGTGTCGTTGCAGGTTTACCGAGGTTTTTCAATGAACTAACTTTCAATTAATCGTTCATCAGCTTTTTCCAAACCTGTGCCATGAAAAAATGTCCATAACTGATAGAATTATGCCTGATGTCCTAAATTTTCGAGTCAACAAATTTTTCCGAAAAATGAATAAAAAAAAATTAAGTTATAATTTTAGCGGACGTATTTTTCTCGAAATCTTCGAAAAGTATAATTTTTTTAGAAATAGTGATAATTATGTCGAAAAAAATGATTTATTTGTCGTATAAAACGATTATGAGAATAGTTAGCTGCTGCGTTCGATAAAATACCCAAAATTTTTTTTTACGTCCTGTGATAGTTTCATGTTCTGATTTTCTAAAGTTCATCGGTTGTGATATTTTAGTCATACGACGAGTACACGCGTATGTATATTTTTCTGGATTTTTGGAAATAATAAAATGATGACGCCGAGAAAGGGGAACGTACTTCCGAAGAATGGAATTCGTCCAACCTCAGCCTTGGCGACGATGCTAGGACCGCCGAGGTAGACAACCGGAAGAGCGTCGAAGAAGCTCGAGTGCGGTGCCAACGCGAGTATCGGTGCATCCTTAGTCGTAGCTTGTTCACCCTTGATCTTCATATTGTGAAATCCACCGCAGATAAACATCGCTCTCATCGCCCAGCACACTAAAATCCTCAGATCCCTGTTTTGCATTTTTAGAATGGACTTGAAGTTCGCATTGTCGCGACGCAATGAAATTTCTTTTTTTATTTTCTAATTTCCCTTATATCTATTATTTGGACAAATTTTTTTCAGATTTTCATTCTAGGTTATCACAATAAAGATTTGTATAATTATTGAGGTATTTTACTTACGATTTTAGAGAAAAAAAATAGAGATATTTAAAAATAATAATTTTCGTTGCGTGGCAATATGCGAACTTCCATCTCATTTTTTAGACTCCGCATGACCAACCCTTCAATTATCGTTAGTAGTAGTAAATTAAACCAATTTCGTCAACTATCCTGAACCATTTTCAGGTTCGTTGAAAAAGCAAATTATTCGTATTGCATGATATTCCAAAGGCTTTCGTTGCTTTGTAAAATAAGTTGAGGTTTTAGGAAATATACGTTATCTGCACTTATACGTTCCATGAACATTTTATTATACCGTACTGTCACATTGGCACGGTCGATAAGAATGATTGAGTGAGCATTTTCTATGAATAATTTTGCGAGTGGAAGAATACGAAATGGTAACCCGATATAAGTGTTCAAGGACCGTAAAGTTCACGACCACAAAGCACTTGGTCGAGCAGTCTTCTTCAATTATTACTCGAGGATGATTGTCAAAGTTGATACGTTAAAAAATAGCCCAATATTATCAAACTTATTTATCCAAATTGTATTATGTACCCTTGAATCAATTTTTCATAGTGTTTTCACTATTTCCAAAAGTAATGTCGAAAGAATATCAAAACTCGAATTTAGTTTGTTAAATTAACGAATAGCAGGTTGCAAATTTTAATACGAATCGACGTTTCCATTGTCGGAACTACAGAATTTTTTTTCTTTCTCTTACTTTCGTTAAGCACGATCAAACATGACAGATTCGTGGTGTATCGTTAAATGTAAATTCGAAAAACGATTCACGTTATTTTGGGAGTTTAGCAATCAGCCAAAAGAAATTTGGAAAATTGAAAGAAAAAATGTATTTTTTTTTAATTCTAACAATGCAAACGTCAACTTTATCATTTTGAGTCAGTGACTTTAAAAGTCACTGACTCACGATGATACGCCTCCGAAGTTTTCCATGCAAAACGAAAAGTGTTCAAACTGCACATGCAAATTATTGATACAAAAATAACGGCTACACGTTTGCGAAAAGACCTTTCCTCGCTGTCAAAACAATAATTATTACCCACGTCGTTGTTATGCGTTAAGAAGTTTACGTACTCTTGTAAAAGCGAACATTAGCATACACAGCGCCGAACGTTATCGGCAAAAATGAAAGTTCTCTTGAATCGGACATAAAAGCAACCGAAAGTATTTAAGCGAATTATTATGAAGCCAGGCGCAAACATTTTTTCTGTTTTTCCTCTAACGCTTATAAATTTTGAGTCCAAGACGAATGTTACTAGAGTACCCCTTAAATGGGCACAGTTTTCGTGTCTTCGTCAATAGGAAACACACACAAAGATGTAATGTAAATAATGAACTAATTAAATCGTTCAATTTTAATTAAAAATAAAGTTGTTAATTAATTTAATTCAATTTCATAGTAATTTGATAATTAATTACTAGATTTATAGTTTTGTCATTTTTAACACAAGATTTAGAATTTTATTACTTAAAACATAATTTTTATAATTTATCAAAAAAATTAGAACAATTTATATTTATAATTCAATTCGACCATCATTATTATAATTTAATAAAAATGGGAAGAAATAAAAAAGACGTGGAGGAGTACTAGAAAAAAAAGACCTCTAAAGCTCCTAGGGAGGATTCAGGGAAATATGGGAGAGGACGAGGTACAGTAGTCCGCAAAAGGAAAAAGCGAAAGCTTCTACAATTTGAAAATGCAAACTCTGCAATACATCACAAGGCATACTGGCTCATAAATGGGTATGTAAAACGACAAGGGCACAAAAGGACGAAGCGAGCGAAAAGTACGATCGATTGGAAAATCAGCTGGAAGACGACATCGAGTGGGTATAGAGCAGGGCTCTGAAAGGTAAAGTATTATTACAAGATGTATATTAGATGGTGAGACACTTTCAGATAATAGCAAGAACAAGCGTGGGAACGATAAAAGAATAGAAAGAAGAAAGAGGAAACTGGAAGCGGATTAAGTAAAATCGGGTTTTTAAAAAAGGGATGTAAAAGGATGTAAAGATGAGAGAAGTGAGTGGGAAAAGTATGATAATGAAAAAAAAATGAACAGATGGACGGTGTAAAATCAGGCGAGTGAAATTAATCGATTTAACTACAATTGAATTAATTAAATCTAATTCAATAAAAGTAAAATAAAAATTCTAAAATATAGATCATATGTTAATCAAATACGAAAACAAAATAAGAAAATATTCAAAAGTTAATTAAAATTAATATTTAAATTGAAATATTAACTTAAATTTAAATTTAACATTTAATTCAATTTAATTAAAGAAAACGATATTAGGCATTTTATTTAATAGGAAAAAACAAACATTATTTTGTTTTATTTAATTTATTTATTATAATTAACTCATACCCCTTAATTTTGTTGGCAGCACTAAGGTTTACTCAAATAATGAATTTTGATTTTCCGTAACAATAATAATAAATAATAATAATAATTCCAATTTAACAGACGTGCCAATTCGACACGATTTTCATCACTCAGAATGCAAAATAATTTTATTTTAAGCGATTTTTTGATAAAACAAACAAAATTAGGACATACTCGTACAAACATATCGACTTTTAAATAAGGGAGTCCCTAATATACAAATATTCGGATAACAATTTCGTTAGTTACAAATAATCTTTACGAGTCGAATTACGGTGTTTTGCCTCAGGGTTAGTGAAGTTATGAAGATTTTTACGGAAAACGCATTTCTCCATTTCGTTTTCACGTATGCGTTTATACGTATTCGATTGGCTCGTCCGGCATCGTGTCGAGTACCGCCGGTAAATTACTTTCTCTTTTTCTCTTTCATGTTGTTCGAACGAGCTTTCTCGACATTGAATTGGCAAACAGCTGTCCGAGGTCGAAACAATGTCAAATATTTTTTCTAACCTCGAAAAAAGCCAGTTAAAACTTTGCATTTTTTTTCAAGTAGTTTTGTAAATAAATTCGTTTATAATTTTGATTGACCTCGCGAACAAAAATCGGGGAAGAAAACTGTCGGTGCGTTACAATAAAAAGTGCAAAGCCAAATAAAAGATCATAAATCAAAGGAAGCAACTTTTTAAAATTTTTTTGTTTTTTTTATTTTTTTTTTTAGGGTGAATATTTGCCACGTTCGTTATCAAACGTGCAAATTTGTGAATTTTGACTTTGGAATTTTGACATTTTTGTTTGAGCTTACCGCCTCCAACCGTTGAGAGGAGCACGACGAAGATCTTCCTCGGAGAGTCCATGCAACCCGACGCAAGCCAGCAACCATGCCATTATCACGAGAGTGGTAATAGCAGCTAGCCTAAATGGCAAAAGTGCCACTGTCAGAAAAGCAGTCTGTAAGCAAAAAAAAAAAATTTTCTTTCACGTTACGCAATAACAGAAATATGCCACGATCAACGTGATTTCCGCTATTCGATCTTCAGTTTAAGGTCACGGTGTTCAACTGTTACGTCGGCATCTATATAAAATTGCGAGTTTTGCCGTTCATAAATATCTGGTCATTCAAGTTTCATATTAAAAAAAAATATTCCCATCGAACGGGATTCTCATGATTTTCATTGTACAGATCGAATTTATTGAAAAATCACATTCGAGTAAAAAAAGGCTATTTTTCAAAAATTTTTTTCATTTGTTCAAAAAATTTTAGTAACGAAAATCTTGCATTATAAGAGCTTGGCCAATTCTTTCAAAATTTGCACACCATTTTTGGACCATTATTTGGCGAAATATTTACTTTCAGATTTGAATTCTAGGTTATCACGATAAGGATTTGTATAATTATTGAGGTGTTTTACTTACGATTTTAGTGAAAAATGGCTATTTTCTTAACATTTTTTTTTCATTTGTTTAAAAATGTTGAGTATTAAAAATGTTGCGTTTTATCAGCTTGGCCAATTCTTTCAAAATTTGCACACGATATTTTTGGACCATTATTTGGCGAAATATTTACTTTCAGATTTGAATTCTCGGTTATCACGATAAGGATTTGTATAATTATTGAGGTATTTTACTTACGATTTTAGTGAAAAATGGCTATTTTCTTAACATTTTTTTTTCATTTGTTTAAAAATGTTGAGTATTAAAAATCTTGCGTTTTATCAGCTCGGCCAATTCTTTCAAAATTTGCACCAATGTTTGGACCATTATTTTGCGAAATATTTGTTTTCGGGTTTGATCTCTAGGTTATCATGATAAAAATGTGTATAATTATTGGCGTATTTTACTGACGATTTCAGTGAAAAAAAAATAGAGAAATTAAAAAATCATGAATTTCTCTGTGTCGCAACGTTGTGAATTTCAATCTCATTCGAAACGATGATTCTCAAAGTTGACTTATTTTTGCATCATCTATTCGAGCGGTTCCCCTTAAGATTCTCATAAATTGCACCATGAAGATGCAATTAATAGAAAGAAAAAAAGTTGGTCTTCATCAGATTTGCTTGAACGCCTATACGTCAGATTATTCCTGTTGCAACACGTTCAAGTTGATTAATTGCAATTTGCGGATGTGACTCGACAAAAGTTATCGAAGATTCATTCGACTCGTCGCGAATTACAGTTGCGACGACCTATTTCTCAACAGCTGTGTATCACACAAAAAAAAAACGATTTTTTTACGTCGATCGACGTCGGGACACCGCTTTAAAATACTAACGGTTTTATTCCTGGAATAATGTAAAAATTAATTTTTCATGGTGTTCTTGACATCCTTTCTAACGCGATCGAGAACTCGTTCGAGGTCAACGATCCAAAATGGCCCACAAAAAAAAATTAGAATCGTACGAATTTTAGGCGTCCAATCAACATCCAAAATATACGGGAACGTCCGACCGTTCGAGAAAAAGATGAGTCTGAGGAACTCGTCGGTGACGTGTGTACCGTTCTCTCGTTCCGTTATATTCTCTTTCACCTGTTCAAGACATGGATTCAACCTCACTATGAATCCATATAATGGACAGCGGTGGCGAATTTTTTTCCCGCACATTCGAGCGTTAAAACTGACCAAAAGTCATGAGAAGTTCGCAACGTTACAACGCAACGAAAATAATTATTTTTTTATTTCTCTATTTTTTTTCTACTGAAATCGTAATTAAAATAACTCGATAATTATACAAATCTTTATCGTGATAAACTAGAATTCAAATCTGAAAAAATATATTTCGTTAAATAACGGATTTGAGGAAGTAAAAAAATGAGAAAAGAATTTTCATTGCGTCGCAACGTCGATGCCAAACTTTTATCAAAAATTGAGGTATTACTAGATGGATATTTAAAAAAACACAAAATCTCTTGTAAATTTCAGGAATTATTATTTTTGACAGGATCATAATACTTGAATTATTTTTTTAAAAATTCACTGAATAATCGAGTAAATAATAAATAAAAAAGTAATTAGTAAAATACCTCAGTAATTATACAAATCTTTATTGTGATAACCGAGAATCGAAATCGTAAAAAAAACATTTCGCGAAATATTGGATCTGAGGAAATAAAAAAATGGGAAAAGAAATTCCATTTAGAAAATAGTCAAAGATTAATTTTAACGATGAATTAATCAGCCATCACTGAAAAACTCGATACCTACATATTGAATTCTTGGGTAATCGTAGACAATAATAAAATGATTTGAATGTATTAATTAAATATTAAAATGAAGAAATTTTTGTTGTTCTAGGGTTGGAATAGATGTGCAATCGCTGACAAATTTTCCATCATGCACATTCCTATATCATCGAAGTTAAATTAAATAACTATTAAAAGTAAAAAATTTCCATTTCCAAGCGTTAATTTATTATGTAATTAGCTGTTGGTGAGACTAAACATGTAAATCGTGATCTAGACACAAAGTCGACGATTTCACCATTTTTTATCAACTTTTCTCCCAATGGTCCATCCAGTAATACCTTAATGTCATTAAAAAAAAACAAAACCTTATATTGATGTAATCCTTACTAGTTTCAACAAAATTAGGGGGTACCCGTTATAACGAAAAAAAAAATGTTTTCCCGCATTAGGAACACCTCAGAATATATGAAGGTATATATTACGGTGAACCTCATGATTATACGGACACAAGATATTTTTTTGTTTAAAATTATAGCTTATATACATACTAATGTACTTCGAAGTACTACAAAAAATATTATTTCCCAAGTCGGTTAGATACATCATTTAAAATCGATTACGTTGTCTCGTCTTTATCAAATATTTGTCTTTGGACTTTTGTATTTATTTTTTAACAATAATGAAAATATTTGTCTTTTAACGATAATAATTAACTTTGTGATCTTTGCACATTGCAGAACTTGAGAACTGGTTTTTCGAGTACATTTGAGTACAATTAATCGATAATCCGATTATAAATTAATTGCTTGCAATTATTGCACATTAGATTGCAATTAATTAACAATAAAATCAAGCAATTAATTGATAACCTGACTATCAATTAATTGCATGCAGTTATTGCACGTTTGACAGCAATTAATTAATAATACGATCAAGCAATTAATTAATAATCAGACTATCAATTAATTGCATACAATTATTGCACATTTGACTGCAATTAACCCATAAGCATCCGAGCGCGGATTATACAGTCGAAAATCGTAGATTATTCCGCGCTTTCGTGCAAGTGAGTTAATTAATAATAAGTTCAAGAAATTAATTGATAATCCGATTATCAATTAATTGCGTGATCTTATTATTAATAAATTACAGTAAAATGTGATTTCATTGTTAATTGATCCTACCTGTTTTATTGTTACTTGATAACTGTCTTAATAATTATCGTGAATGATAAATATATCAAACAACGAATCCATCCATTCGAAAGTCACGAGATCGAGGCTACGGGATTCCCATTGCTGGAATCGCGTACAGTTAGATATTTCGAATGCGAAACTGCGGATGATTAACTCGCCGGCATAGATTTTTCACGATGAGAACGCAAACGTTGCGTTGATGGTACGGTAGTTGAGCGAGATATGCAGAAAGAAGAAACTCGAATCATTGATTCGTGAAAGTCGAACGAGCTCGGGATTGCCCGTTTCCTCTCGAAATCATCGGTCGTGAACACGATCGTCAACGCACACGACGAGACATCCGAGCACGCCCAATTTTTTAAATAGCATTTTTGGTCCGGTGCGATAGGTATCTCCGGCTGATAACGATCCATCAATCGGCCGTCATCCTTTCTCCTTTCTAATGATCGTAAAGTAAATGTGGAACGAATCGTATACTTGGATGGGTGACCGTTTAACTTTGGACTTGCGAGCCAAATGCAAACCCAAACAATTCTGAAAATAGCCAAATTACCACAAAGAAACCCAATGAAACCCAAACAGACCCAAACAAACCCGAACAGACCCAAACAAACCCGAATAAACCCGAATAAACCCAAACAAACTAAACATCGCGCTAAATAAAAATAAATGTTTACGAACAAACAATGATTTGCACCGGTATAACATTATTTTGTATCATTTTCTATAACCATAAACGATACAAAAAAAAAACAAAAAATGCTGTGCTTTAACGGTTTTTTTGAAAAATGATCCCCGATTTTTTTTTGCTGATAAATAGCTTTATTTTGTTGTAGAAAACGATATTATTGATGCTGAAGAAGGTTCCCATCAATTTTGAATTTGTTTGGGTTTGTTTTACAATTTTGTAAATTTTGTTAATTTTCGAATACCATTTACGTTAAAGGAGACCACTCAGTTTCGTGGCATCGAGGCATCGCAAAATGTAAACACACATTATTCGTTTGGGTTTGTTTGGGTTCCATAACTGACCCAACAGAACGAATTCAAAATTGATGGGAACCATGTTCCGCATTAATAATATCATTATTTATAACAAAATAAAGCTTATCAGCAAAGAAAAAATCGGGGACCATTTTTTTTTAAATCTGCTAAAGTATAGAATTACCAAAATAAATTAGCTTGATTCCAGCAAGAGCCACACTTCCGAATATTGACTTTTATTGAATTTGTAAAATTCAACCGTAGAGCCTTTGCATTGATATCGATCGAATCAGTCGTAAAGCCGATCCATTGGTAACGACCGGCTGATGACTGATTACAAATTTTCCAGTGTGGGACGCAAGGAAAATGATTTTTGTTTTTTTCATTTTCCAATATTTCCTCTTGCAGATTACCAGATGAAATAAAATTGATATTTTTTTTATACAGGTTTGAACTTTCGCTTGTAAATACGTCGTAAAATTGGGTCAAGCAATGAGACTCTGAAGAATTATACTCACGAAACAGGAAGCCAAACAGCTTTCAGCTTTTGCACAACGAGCTGAAAGACACTGTAGACTTAAATAACGAATAATGGATTTAATGGATATTTTCGTTTCCAGTACTGCTCGCTTTATACGGTTTCATTGCATTTTACACAACGGCTGATTTCAGAATTTTGCATCTTCATCAAAAATGGAAAACAGCTTTTTTCCAGAAAGGACTCTTCTAGCATTTGGATATGGACTCGAAGTTCGCATCGTTGCAATCCAATGACATTTTTTTCTCATTTTTAGGGTTTCTAAAAATCGAAGAAAAAAACGGAAGCCTTCTAGAATAATTTTCTTGTCCATCCATCCGTCTGTCTTTCAAGACCCTTTATCTCGGAAACACGTGGAGATATCGAGTTGAAATTAAAACCATATACTTAAATCTACAGTCACTTGAAGCTCTGAAAAAATCAAACTTCTAAGTTAACGTAAAAAAAAGATACGGCCTTTTATACCGCAAAAAAAAATTTATATTTTAATTCTCAAGGGAATCAAAATTTCTAGGGTGTTTTCCGATGACCTTAAACTAGGAAATTTGGCAAGTAATAACTTTTTATACTACAAGTATAGGAAAAAATCTCAAAACTATAAATTTGTAATAAAATCTTTAAAAAACTCGGAAAAAACTGCGAGACTGGATTCCTGAACTATTTATAAAATGTACCAGGCGCGTTCTTTTTTTTTAATCTATTATTTTAATCTTTAATCTTTAATTTTTAAATTTAATTTTTAATCTTTAATTTTAATCTACAATAAATTCTTTTTGTTTAATCTTCTTCGTCTTATCATGGCATCTCGTTGGAGTATTGATATTTACGGTTTTTTAATTCGTTTCGAATAAACGTCCATATTTTCTTATCTATTAATATTATGT